>JAODAL010034204.1:0-44553 GCA_025379985.1 Phyllomedusa bahiana | reverse complement strand
CATGCGCAGTTGAATATCCGGAACGCCGGAAAAACCATGAGCAGGAAAATATGCACATATACTCATGGGAACCTGGAAACGGGTATATATTATTATTATCTATTTGCAAACACTGGGGACTTATATATTATACATTTGCGGGGCCATTTAAGACATAAAAGGGAGGCAGAGACAATTTTGCTCTGTATCCCTCTTATCTTGGGTGCCAGCGTACTAGAGGTGCTGCGGGAATTATCGTCATTATACCTGGCAGCACTTAAGCTAAGTATCAGTCCATTTATCTAATTTGAAAGGGAAGTACATGTGTTGTAGTATATGCGTTGTATATAGTGTATTCTTTTTCCACAGTAAGAGAAATTTTGAATCCCCTGATGAACCCTAAAATTGTATGGGGGAAACGCGTCGGGATAGCTGGGATTTAAAGGTGTCTATACACGCATGTAGTGATATTGTCTGTCATTAAAGCGGAGCCGCTCTTTATCGGGGCGATTACTCCACTGGCAGATAGTGCACAGTATGCTGTATCATCTAGGTATGTAGTGGTAGTATATAGGGGTTTAGATATTAATATTTTAGATAGTCTAGTAAAAGTTATGTTTTAACAGGGATTATTATTTGCAGTGATACATTGGTATAAATCCTCTGTTCATATAGAATTTGTAGTATTTCTGGATACTTTCTAAGCAACTCTGAGACCTTGAAATGCTTTTTACAGAGCCACTTCTTAGTTGCCCTGGCTGTGTGTTTTGTATCATTGTCTTGCTGAAAGGCCCAGCGATGACCCATTTTCAATTCTCTTACTGAGGGAAGAAGGGTGTTGGCCAGCATTTTGCGATACATGGCCCCATCCATCCTCCCTTCAATACAGTGCGGTTGTCCTCTCCCTTTTGTAGAAAAGCACCCCCAAAGTATGTTGTTTCTACCCCCATGCTTCACGGTTGGGACAGTGTTCTTGGAGTTGTACTCATCCTTTTGCCTCCAAACATGGCGAATGGAGTTGATGCCAAAAAATTCTATTTTGGTCTCATCTGACCATATGATCTTCTCCCTTGCCTTCTCTGGATCAACCAGATGGTCATTGGCGGACTTCAAATGGGCCTGGACATGTGCTGGTGTGAGCAAGAGGACCTTGTGTGCCCTGCAAGATTTTAATCAATGACAGCGTAGTGTGTTACTAATAGTAATCTTTGAGACTGTAATCCCAGCTCCATTCAGGTCCTCAACCAGGTCCTCCAATGTAGTTCTGGACTGATTCCTGACCTTTCTCAAAATCATCGTTACCCCATGAGGCAAGATCTCACTGTACATGGAGCCCCAGACTGAAGAAGATTGACAGTCATGTCGTGTTTCTTTCAATTTCTATTTTCTAATAATTGCGGTAACAGTTGTTGCCTTCTCACCGAGCTGCTTGCCTAATGTCCTGTAGCCCATCCCAGCTTTGTGCAAGTCTACAATTTTGTCTCTGGTGTGCTTTGATAGCTCTTTGGTCTTGGCCATGCTGGAGAGGTTGAGGTGTGATTGTGTGAGTGTATGGACAGGTGTCTTTTATATGGGTAACAGGTTCAATCAGGTGCAATTAATGCCGGTGATGAGTGCAGAGTAGGGCTTCTTAAAAAAAAAAAATAAATAGGTTTGTGGGAGCCATAATTCTTGCTGGTTGGTAGGTGATCAGATACTTTCATGCAATAAAATGCTAATTATTTAAAAATCATACAATGTGATTTTCTGGATTTTTTTTAGTTTCTGTCTCTCACAGTTGAAGTGTACCTATGATAAAAATTAAAGACCTCTCAATTTTTTGGTAATTTTGCAAGTTTTCCCACCTACAGTGTATCAAAAACTTGTTTTACCCACTGTATTTATTTATTGAAAATCATCAATAAATGTTTAAAAGAAAACAGCTGCATGGGATCACTCTCTTTTTTCATAACCAGTCGAAGTAAAACATTCAGCAGCAGCCTGATACAATCAGGATGGGGAAGTCCATGAATACTGGTCCCTTCCCATCCTAAAAATACCAGCCCATAGTTGGTATTTGGTATTAGCCCATCACATTAGAGGGTCTGCTTCAGATGGTAACCTGACTCTTCCCAGTTTGGTAATAGTGAAAAGGGGTTACTGTCTGCCTTGGGATGACAAAAAAAAACACCGCTGGCTGACACCAAGCCCCAACGCTAGTAATGGAAAGGTGTCTGTCAGACGACAACTGGAACAATACAAAAAAAAATGACATCATGATAGTGCTAAACTCCATCCTCTGCACCCCTTGAAGATCATGCCTGTGGCTAATATTCTTGGGATGCAAGGAACAGAGTTTAGGTCATTCAGTATTATTTTGGGGCTTACAGGCCACAGCTGCAGCACAATCTCCAAGGGGTAGTTTCTCTGTCCTTCCACCAGCTTGTGTCTGCAAGCTGTAGTCCATACCCTCCCACAGTGTTATGCAGCTTAGTGCCAACAAAAAGTACAACCCCCACCTATCACCCCATGGTGTGTTAGTAGTGCTTATTTTAGAAAGTGGCAAAGCACGCGACCAAGGGAAAATTTAGAGGTGGATATTGTATGTGGGACGGTGGGGGGGCCAATATGGTTTGTGGGCTGGTGGGCGTTTTTTGCCAGGGCTTCTTTTTAGTCCCAGTATGGCCCTGAGTGCAATCTGTAAGTAGTAATACTGTATAAATATGTACATATATTTAAATTTCAATACATATTATAAAAAATAGCCTAAACACACATTATTATTAGTGATTAAAACTCAGGTGCACACTATTAAAATACAAATTATTTACTCAACAACAAACACATCTTGCCCCATTGCTCAATAGGATACTAAATCAAAAGCACATATACAGTAATCTCCACTGACTGATCTAAAGCCATACCATCTCCCACTGCCATGTGCAAATATCCCAGTACCTCTAAGGTGAAACACAAAGGGACACATTCATCAAGGCAGTTGCGCCAGAATTCTGGTGCAGTTTAAACCAAAAATATTGGTGTACACCACATAATGTTTTTAGACAGTTTCTATACACTTTTGCGGCTTGTCTGACTAAAGGGGTATGGCTTTGTGGAAAGGGGCATGGCTTAGAGTGCACCACTACGTGCCCCAAAAAAATTTAAAAATGTTGGCATAATTAGTAAGACATCTTGGAAAAGGTTTGAAGTTAGACAGGACCATGCCAACATTCGCCAGATTTATGAGCACTATGATAAACGTGGCACATTGTAAGACTGACTAGTCTAGCTTTACAGTCTCTAAAGGTATGTTCACACGGGCAAATTTCGGTGCACATTTCGCGTCGTATTAGTTCTCTAATACGAGCGAGATGCGCGCCGAAATTACAGTAATCCATAGCTCTCATAGAGAACTATGGATTACACCTCCTCTCCGGGCGTACAATACGATCGTATTGTACGCCCGGGGAGATTAGTGACATGTCACTTATTCGTGGCACGTAAGCTGCCCCCCTCTCCTCCCCCCCTCCCCCGCGTCACGGGAATATGTACCAATCAGCGCGACTCCCAAACACCCGGCGTAATTGCAGATTACACCGTGTGAACATAGCCTAAGAGTTAGGCTTGGTTCGCATCTGCGTCAAAAGTTCAGTTCGGAATCTCCATTGCAGAGGTGAAAGCAAAAATAAAATGATTACCTGAAAGGCCCCATTGATTACAATGGGTCTGTCGGGTTTCCGCCATGGTGTCCATTGAGACTAATAAAGGCTTCCGGGTTGCCTGTGACATCACAATGCACAGCCAAGTATGGTGATTAACACGTACAGTACAAAGCAATACTGCTTTGTATTGTACCAGCAATCAACTGATCACGGAATCAAGTCCGTTAATTGGACAAGTATAAATAAAGTCAAAAATAAAAAAAGTAAAAAAAAAAAACATAAAGTAAAAACACGCTTTAAAATAAAAAAGTACACATATTTGGTATTGCAGGGTGCATAATAACGTAGCCTATAAATCTCTATAAATAATGTTATCAAATCTGCACGATGCTTGCTATGAAGGATCTCTTTGGACCTGGAGGGTTGGAGCAGGAGAGAGTTCTCTTGGTTTGGCAGGGTAAATATTCTTAAAATGATGATCTTGCCCCGTTTACTTTGTCTTGTCCAAACAATTCCTGTTTATGTCCACATCTCCTTTTGGCAGCGGGTTCAGCGCATCTTCTCGGACTTAATTTGGCTGATCAGTCAACCTAGACTGGCTTTTACCACTTTAACTAGGCATAAAAATGATGGGGGATTGGGCCTGCCAGATTGCAAAAAATATTACATGGCTGCCGCTTATTCACGTGTCCTGGACTTGGTGTGCCCGGGGGGTAACAGATTATGGGTGCGGTTGGCGGGTGCGGTCTGTCCTCTGTCTCTGCATCACTCCCCTTGATCTGGATGCATTCTGTTGTGGATAGGTACCCCACATCTTTCACTACCCGGCATACCCTTGCCACGATTTTGACCTATAGGCTTTCTCATAATCTGATTGATCAGCCCAGGCCTCTTATGCCTATTAACCCTGCATTCCCTCCTGGCCCGGAAGTGCCTTTATTCTTAGGGGGCTCCAAAACAAACCCACTATGCTTATAGAACTTTGTACTTGGACCTGACATTGTTCCGTTTCACTCCCTCCCCACAGAAATGTCCTCCAATTCTTTCTCCTCGTTTCAATACACTCAGCTACGACACTTCTTTAATTCCATAAAACACATGTCAGGATATGTTCATCTGAGCAGCCTTCCACCCGTTTAATGCAATGACCTGCGAAGGTTAAGAAGTCTGACCTCGGACCACACCCTGGGAGTGGTGCTGCTCCTGAGCCAGGAGTGACAGCTCTGCAGCGTCTCCCAACTGAGCATGTGTCTCTCAGGATCAATAGAAGGGTCTGGATGCCGCACCAATCAGCTGTGGGGGCGGTGTCCGGGCAGACCTTTTAAACCTCCTCAGTTCCTCCAGGCTTTGCCTGTCAAAGTTGTTCCTTTGCTTTTTCCCTGTAGTCTTGTTAGTTGTCTTCCTGTGTTTCTTACCTCGGCCTGTTTCTGACCTCGTTTTTGCCTCCGATTTTGTACTGCGCTCCTGATTGTGTTTGGACCCCGGCTTGTTTCTGACCTTCCACTTGGATTATGTTTCTTGGCTTATCCGTTACCGCACCGTTGCCGACCCGGACTGATTGACTCTATGTTTTCCCTGACGGGCCTGTACTTAGCAGTATAGGGGCTGTCATCCAGTTGGGTTCTGCCATCTAAGGCAGCACGCCAAGTAGGCAGGGACAGTGGGCTGGGTAGCAGTCAGGGCCTACTGCACCTCCTCTGACGTGACAACACACAGCTGATTTTAAAAGACCTCTCTCTCCTTTTGAACAGATGTGCATCCTAGACGACCCTCCGAGACACTCCATTTCTTATCTACTCCTCACAGGATCACACTCCCATCTTTCTGCAAGGCTTGGGAAAATGAGCTTGGTAAACCCTTTTCACAGGCTCAATGGCAACGCTGCTTTGTTCTTTCTCATAAGGCAGTCATAGCGTCTAGGGTACAGGAAACTAGTTTTAAAATCCTTTCAAGATGGTATAGGGTTCCTTCTCTATTACATAAATGGTTTCCCTCAGTGCCTTACCTTTGCTGGCACTGCGGGACGGACGTAGGTACCATGTCGCATGTTTGGTGGCATTGCCAGGCCCTGCGGAGGTTTTGGGACGCCGTATATGATGTCATCCGAACGGTGACTGGCATCACACTCTCTAAAACGCCTGAAGCTGCCCTGCTTTTTATGTTCGATCTTCGGGTCTCGGTATATAAGAAATCTCTACTCCGCCACCTCCTCCAAGCAGCTAAGACAATCATCCCTAGGCACTGGAGGTCTTCTGACCGGCCTACTATGAAGTAATGGTTTTCAGAAGTCTCTCATACTTATCATATGGAAGAACTCCTGGCATCTTCTGATGCCCAGGTTCGTCAATTACTCAGGACATGGGCACCCTGGCTCTCCTTTCAGTCTTCTCCTAGATTCCGTACCTTTTTGAGGTAGGCTACCATAAGTCATTTGCTGATCGCATCCTAGGTGGCGCTTCACATAGAGGCCTACAGTGGTTTTGTGGAACGGGTGAGTGAGTTGTCTGTGTGGGGCGCTTCGCCTCAATCCCCCCAAACCACCCCCCCTTTTTTTCTCTCTCTATATTCTCTCCCTCCCCCTCTTTCCTATCCCTTCCTTTTAATATTTTAAGTTGATGCTTACTTTAGGTATGACATTCTCACTTGGTTGAATTTTGATCTTTCCTATATTGCACCACATTGATTTGATACTCTTGCCTGATACGCATGTTACTTGATTTCGTGTACTTGATTTGTTGTAAAGGAACTTTGTTGTTGGTTACTTGCTCTTACTGTTACGTACACTCACCGGCCACTTTATTAGGTACACCATGCTAGTAACGGGTTGGACCCCCTTTTGCCTTCAGAACTGCCTCAATTCTTCGTGGCATAGATTCAACAAGGTGTTGCAACGATGCTCAATTGGTACCAAGGGGCCCAAAGAGTGCCTAGAAAATATTCCCCACACCATGACACCACCACCACCAGCCTGAACCGTTGATACAAGGCAGGATGGATCCATGCTTTCATGTTGTTGACGCCAAATTCTGACCCTACCATCCGAATGTCGCAGCAGAAATCGAGACTCATCAGACCAGGCAACGTTTTTCCAATCTTCTACTCTCCAATTTCGATGAGCTTGGGCAAATTGGAGCCTCAGTTTCCTGTTCTTAGCTGAAAGGAGTGGCACCCGGTGTGGTCTTCTGCTGCTGTAGCCCATCTGCCTCAAAGTTCGCCGTACTGTGCGTTCAGAGATGCTCTTCTGCCTACCTTGGTTGTAACGGGTGGCTATTTGAGTCACTGCTGCCTTTCTATCAGCTCGAACCAGTCTGCCCATTCTCCTTTGACCTCTGGCATCAACAAGGCATTTCCGCCCACAGGACTGCCGCTCACTGGATGTTTTTTCTTTTTCGGACCATTCTCTGTAAACCCTAGAGATGGTTGTGCGTGAAAATCCCAGGAGATCAGCAGTTTCTGAAATACTCAGACCAGCCCTTCTGGCACCAACAACCATGCCACGTTCAAAGGCACTCAAATCACCTTTCTTCCCCATACTGATGCTCGGTTTGAACTGCAGGAGATTGTCTTGACCATGTCTACATGCCTAAATGCACTGAGTTGCCGCAATGTGATTGGCTGATTAGAAATTAAGTGTTAACGAGCAGTTGGACAGGTGTACCTAATACAGTGGCCGGTGAGTGTATGTTACTCTGTTGGAGGCTTTTCTGGTTTCCCCCTTTTTTCTATATTGTCTGTATACCGTCTGATGTGCATTATTTTTTTTTTCAAATAAAGCATTTTGAATGTGATAAATCCGCACGATGAACCTATAAAATACAAAAAAAGCATAATTTTATTTTTGTTCATCCCACAACACATAAAGTGGAATAAAAAGCAATCAGAAAGTCATGCAAATGCCAAAGTGGTATCAAAGAAAACATCAGTCGCATAAAAAGCCCTTACACAAGTCTGTATACAAGAAAAAAAAGTTATGTCTATCAAAAGATGGCGAAGTCCTTTCAACTTAAAAAAGGTATATAAATTGAAGGTATATTAATTGGGTATTACCGTAATAGTTTTCACCCATGGAGTAAAATTAACATGTCATGTATACATGAGCAGTGTAAAAAATAATAAACACTACCAAGATTGCAACAATAGCTCTCAGACTACGGCAATGCAAAAAAGTGGTTTCTCTTTTTAAATAAAGTGTTTCTATTGGTTAAAAACCTTAAAACAAAAAATATATATGTAAATTTGGTATTGCTGTAAGAGTGGTTTCACACGAAGGGGTTTTTTTTGTGCATTTTTGATGCGCCTTTTTGTGCAGCAATGTACAGTATTAATTGCTGTGCCTTTCTGCACAAAAAAAAACGCATCCATAAACGAATCAAAAATGCAGCTGTATTTTTGGTGCATTTTAATTTTCACATCCCAATGCTAAAAAAATAAAATAAAAAAAATCATGAAACACCTGTGGGCCTAATATGCACAATACACCCCTAGATGAGTTCCCTGAGGAGTGTTGAATCCAAAATGAGGTGACTTCATGAAGTTTCACCTGTACTGTTACTTTGGGGGCATTGCAGATTCAATGTCAGACCTGGACTGGTCCCTTAAAATATCTGTTGTAAATTTTCTTGAAAATGTGAAAAATTGCTACTAAAATTTTAAGCTCTGATTCATGTGGATAGGTAAAAGTACCAGAAAGTTATTCAAACATAAAGTGACACCTGTCAGATTTGAAAAATGGGCTTGGTCGGTAATGGGTTAAGGGCCGTTCACACGGCTTATTTTGGGCACGGATTCCAGCCGTATTGCGTGCCGTACTGGGCTGCAATATGGCTGAAATCCGTGCCAGCCATTACGGTAATCCACAGTTCTCATAAAGAACTGTGGATTCCGTCTCTCTTCCCCGCTCGGCGAATACACCGGGCAGGAAGAAAGTGACATGCACATTATCCTGGCGGGATACGCACCATGGATAATGCATGTCTATGGGGCTGGCGAGCTGAAGCCCCTGCCCCGCACTGTACTCAAGCCACAATTGCGGGCGAAATCCGTCCAGCAATTACGGCTTGAATAAGCCGTGTGAACCCCGCCTTAAAGGTAACCTGTCGCATTAAACATGCAATCTCATCTGCTGGAGCAGGAAGAACTGAGTACATTGACTATATTGTTTTGTTGGGAGAGATTCAGCTGAAGGCCCTACTGCTGATCCCTATTTATTCTGGGTTAAGGAGTCTAGCGGGTGGTGTTTTCAGTGATTGATAGCCTTTTTTGTATGATTGTGAATACAAAGATAATGAACAGTCACTAATAACAATGTCCACTGAACTCCTTAACTCAGAATAAGCAGAAATTGAAATCAAAACTCATGTTCAACCTGATAAAGTGCTGGTTTACAGCATAAAATGATAAAATGTGTAGTCACTTGGTCTTGATTCTGTTTTTTAACCAATAATTGTGTTGTTATACTTACCTTCCACGACCCTGTGGAATTTGCTGGTGCCGAGTACCTGTTCTTCCTAGTGCTGATCGAACCACTATTCTGTTGAGGGCTACATAGATAACCTCTCTCATTGCAGCAAGTAGGAAACTGGCAAAAGATTGCCTCTCCTTTCAGTTTTTCATGAATATCGACTTTAAATAAATATATGCATTTCTGATAGCAGTGTCCAGATGAGTTAAATATGTAAGTTGGAAAAGGTACAATTTATTAAGTCTAATCCATTTTTTGTTTTGCTGTCTGTGCCTCAGTTCATTGGTTCTGTGCCATTGGTGAATCTTTGGGAAAAAAATATAAGCTTGACCTCCCTTAAACAAATCATATCACTGCCGAGAATAGAGGGCAATAAAATATAAATTTTAAATATATTAACAATTACAAATACTGAAACAATCCATACACCGCTCTTTGGTGTTAAAACAAATTAACCCTTTACTGCCACAGCCAGTTTTGACATCCCTGACAGAGCCCAATTTTTCAAATCTGCTGTATGACTTTATGAGAATAACTTTTTGATATTTTTACCTATTCATGTGATTCAGAGATTATATCATGACACATTCTGCTTTAAGTTAGTAAGAAATTTTGGTCCTTACAATCCTTGTTTATTTGTGAAAAATACCAAAATGTCATGAAAATTTGGAAAAATTTGCCATTTTTAAAGTTCATAAATTTCTGCATGTAAGACAGACATTCCACACAAAATAATTTAGAACTATCATCTTCCATATGTCTGCTGTACGTCGGCATCATTTTTTAACTTTTTTTTTTTTTTTACAACATTAAGGGGCTTAAAAATTTAGAACAAATTTTTTACATTTTCAAGAACATTTGCAACATTGATTTTTTTTTCTAGGGTCCAGTCCAGTTCTGACATGGCTTTGAGGGTCCTGTATGTTAATAAATGACTTAATCTAACAAACTACACCTCTTATAGAATTCAAAATAGCATTTAGGAAGTTTATTAACCCATTAGGTGTTTCACATAATTTAAAGCAAAGTGGAGGTGAAATTTCAAAATTTCCCTTTTTTTAATCCATTATTCACTGGAACATGGTAGATGTGACCAGGGAACTGCAAGTTAATATCAATTCCCCCAATTCCGCCCTTGTTAGAGAGATTTCATTTGTGGCCCTGGTGCGCTATTTGGCTCAACCACAAGCCTCAAAATAGCAGGAGCACTTACTGATCTTTGAGGTCTCATTTTCATTATAATTTTCTTTAGGCGGCATTACAGGTTTGCAGGCACTCTAAGGTGCTAAAACTTAATAAACACAGCTAAAAAGACAACATACTGGAAACTACACACCTTAATGAGTAGTGAGTATATCAACCCCACAGGTGTTTTTACAATTTTACAAGTTTTTTGCAATTTTAGCTGAAAATGTTTAATTTCCAGGAATATTAGGGTAAAAAAATCCCAAAATTTATTATACAAGTTCAACAATAGCTTATATCTAGGTGTTAATTGCTGTTTAGGCACATGACAGGGCATACAAGGGAGGGAGCACTATTTGGCTTTTGGAAGGCAGATTTTAGTGGGTGCCATATCGCATTTACAAAACCCTCAAAGTACCCGAAAAAGTGAAATCTTCCAGAAGTCACCCCATTTTGTATTCAACACCCCTCATGGATCTCACCTAAGGGTGTATTGTGCATTTTGGGCATACAGGTGTTCCATATTTTTTTATTTTCATCAGGCCATGATAATTCGTGAGAGATAAACACATTTCCACCATTGTCTTTTGGGCTTCATTTTTACAGCATTTGCTGTAACTTTACTATGCAGGTCAGTACAATTGCAATAATATAAATTTTATGTAGTTTTTAATGTTTTATTACTTTTACTCAATAGAAATGTTTTTATAAAAAAAATGTGTTTTTAGGTCATTATAGTCTGACAGCCATAATTTTTTTATTTTTATGAGCTGATTCGGTGCTCGTTTTTTTTTTACTTTTTATTGGTACCATTATGAGGTTCATGAGATGATTTCATCACTTTTTAAAAAGGTTTTTGTTAGGCACAATTCTGGTGGTTTAAAAAAAATATTTAAAACGGTCTCAGTGCAATATAATTGACATGCTAGCTTTATTCCGTGGGTTGATGCGATTACAGCAATACCCAATTTGTAAATTTTTTTAATCTTTTACTGCTTTTACACAATAAAAACACTTTTATTCAAAAAGGAAAACACATTCTTTTCATCGCCATAGTCCGAGAGCCATAACTTTTTTATTTTTCTGTGTACGGAGTGGTGTATGCTCTTGTTTCTTGCAGGATGAGTTGATGTTTTTATTGGTATAATTTCTGGAGGGACCAGACTTTTTGATTGCTTTTAAATCCATTTTCTGAAAGGCAGGGGGAAGAAAATACTGCAATCATAGTAGTGTTTTTTTATTTTTAACAGCACTCACCATGCAGTACATGTGACAAGTTAGTTTTACTCCGTGGGTCAATTTTATTATGGTGATACACAATTTATATCTTTTTTTTGTTTTATGTTAAAGCGCTTTAAAAAAAAGTGTTTTTATTATGTAAAGCAATATTTATGCATCACTACCTTCTGACGTTTTCATTGGTACTACTTTGGCATTTCTATGACTATTTCATCGCTTTCTATTCCATTTTATGTGCTGCGGGATGAATGAAAATTGCATTTCTGTGACTGTTTTTTCTGGGTTATTTTTTTTACAGCATTCACCATGCAGGTTAAATAGTGCAACTGATTTATAGGGTAGGTTGTTACGCACACAGTGATACCAAATAGCATATTTTATTTATCTTTTTTTTTTTTTTTTTTACTCTTTTTGCACTTACACTTTTATTTTTACCATTTTTGCACTTTTCCACATTTTCACTTTTTTTATATATAACTTTTCCCCATTGGGGACTTGTAACGGTGATCTTCAGATCACTGTTACAATGCAAAACAGTACATAGAATGGCAATCACTATGACCAGCCATAACCACAGGGTACAAAAGTTCATAGCAACCTCACAGGCTGCTAGGGAAGCCATCGGCAGCTACGATTGATCATAGATGGTAATGGGATAATCACTCATGACTGGAGTGGGTGCAGGCCGCGGGTGATGCAATATAAGGCCAGCTGTAATATACAGCTGGTCCCATACTGCAATTGTGCAAGCTGCACTTGTGAGCTTACACAATCCTCATGACGTATCCATATGTTAATTTGCAGGAACCCCTTCCCGACCATGACGTATGGGTACATCATATGTGGGTAAGGGGTTAAAGTTTTCTAAACTGCATACTCGCATGACCAAGGGTATTCTTGGATTTTCACAGTCTCCATTGAAGAATGCTTAGGTTCAGGATAAAATCAGAGTAGATGAACAAACAAAATTCCTTTTGATGGCAGAAGAAAGGACATAAAATAGCAGGTTTCCCTTATCTTGGGTTCTGGTCTGAGAGCCACCACATATCTGTGGTATGGACTGGTGTCTTACATCTCCACCACTACTACTTTCTTATTTTACAACTTTCAGTTTACCTTACTGGTAGTTGCTTTATCTGTTTTTTGGCCCATGAGAAACCAGCTATTTCTGGGAAAGCACTATAGGTGATCCTCCTTAAAGAGGACCTGTCACCTAGTTTATGCACCCCTGGCTGAGGACAGAACAAGGTAGAGTCAGACCTGCTCTTTCCAGTGCTGTGTCCCTTATTCTGTAAGATGCAGTAGTTTTCTAGTATTTAGTGCTCAAACCTGCAGTTTTCAGCCAGAAAAGAGTCAAAGAGTCATTTAAAACCCCGCCCACCTGAGGTTAGCCCCACTTTGAATAGGTAGAAACGTGAATAACTGCCAGTGGGCGGGGCTAGCTGACAGTTATTCACGTTTTTACCTATTCAAAGTAATAGGTTTATCAGTTGAGGTGGACGGGGGCTAGCCTCAGGTGGGCGGGGTTTAAAATAACTTTGGCTCTTTCCTGGCTGAAAACTGCAGGTTTGATCACTAAATACTCGAAAACTACAGCATCTTCCAGAATAAGAGACACAGCGCTGGAAACAGCATATCTGACACTACCTTGTTCTGTCCTCAGCCAGGGGGGCATAAACTATGTGACAGGTTCTCTTTAATATTTTTGACTTCATTATCATTTTTGGCAAATATCAGGTTTATTATTATTGATTTACTACCATAGATTAGTGTATGGAGGTTTTAGCCTCCAGTGAGTGGGGATGCCTTTTTCGGATCGGTCCCTCCACAAATCAGATAGGGGTAGGAGTTTTTATGTCCTTTTTTTCATCATAAGGACTGTTAGTTTTTCATCTACTCTGGAGTTCTCCTAAACCTATCATTCTTCATTGGAGACTGTGAATATCCACTAATACCCTGGGTCTCGTAAGTGTACGGCTTATAATACTTTAAATTCTTTTAACACCAAAGAGCAGTGTATGGCTTGTTTTGGTATCTGCATTTTTTTATAGCCCTGTATTTTCGGCAGCAATATACTGTGCCATTAGTAACACACACCTTAGCTATTTGAGTCTGTGGGGTGCCCAGTGGGATGATTTTCAGTCCCATATAAGGCTTTAGTAAATCCATGGTCTAATTTGTTTTGGAATTTATGAAATGTTTATCATTTATTTACAGCAAGCATATAGGTTAACAGGTATAACTCTCCACGGTGCAACATTTAAATGAAATACTGCGAATGGCAATGTTGTATGTCTAGATATTCATGTGACGTTTCGCCCTGAGTTGGCTTTCTTCCAGTCTCATTTGAGGAAGAGAATCTGGTAGCACATGTGCGAGCGGGTGCAGTGTATAGCATATATATGCTGTTAAAGGAGCATGGGAGAGTCAGGCGCATGGGACTAAGGTATAAGAGGCATGACTCATGCTGTGATATTCCACTCATGGTTTATAAGCTCCACTCTTAAGCACAAGTTGTATCTAAGTCGGATATTTTTACTGAAAATAAATCTATGGTAAATATAACTTTTAATTTGCCATTTAAAAATATTAATCCACATTTAACCACACTAGCCAGAATGGCTAACCTCTAACCAGAACAACAGGCTTAATGATAAGCTCAACTCTTCTTCAAAATATGGAGTAAACAATTTCTTTTTAGGTGTAAATACAGAAAAATATAACTTACAATAAGTAGTCAATTAGTACACCAAGTCAAATGTCCATCATGTTAGTATCCTCCTTAATCGTCCTCTGTTTTGGTTTTCATAATTCCACTGTATTTGATATAGTTACCCCTATAGGAATCGCTTGTAATTGCTGTAACTCACCCTTTCAAATCCCTAGTATGGCCCTTTTGTCATCATGGAGTAATTGCCCCAACAATGGTGGCCCCATATATTTCTATGTTCCCTATTTAAACCGTATATTAATTTATGGGCAAATATATAGAATTCCAGTAATATATCCTGTATTCCGACCCACTCTCAACAACCCCATTCCCTCCTCCATTCAAGACAACAGAGGTTCATCAGGGGATAGACTCAACAGGATAAAAAGTTGAAAGGTAGGAGAGCTGAAAATAAATCTCTCCCCAAAATATATAAAAAATGCATTCAAGCTACAGTGAGCCCATAGGTCTCAATGGACAACTGTATATACCACTACAGATAGGCAGGTGTCCACATTTTTTCTCCTCTAGCCCATCTTTAAATATAATAAGCTCCTCCCCTTTTAATCCATCCTCAAATCACAGACTCCTAATCCTCACTCACCTGTATTGAATATACAGCACAGCATTCCCTATTGTGGCATGCCTAAATCCCTCGTGTGTTCGAATGACTCCTCCCAGTAAGCGTCGTCTTTTATCTTATGGACTATGGACTGTATTTATACCCAAAAAGAAATTCTTTACCATAATAGTTTCATAGTTTGTAAGGCCGAAAAAAGACAAGGCGTCCATCTAGTTAAGCCTGTTGTGCTAAGGTGTTGATCCAGAGCAAGGCAAAAAAACCCCAATGAGGTAGAAGCCAATTGTCCTCATTTTAGGGAAAAATTCTTTCCCGACTCCAGTCTAGCAATTGGAAAAATCCCTGGATCAATGACCCCTCTCCAGAATCCTAGACACTATAACTTGTTATATTATTACGCTCCAGAAATGCATCCAAACCCTTTTTGAACTCTGTTATTAAATTCACCATGACAAGTCTCTGGCAGAGATTTCCACAGTCTCACTGCTCTAACAGTAAAGAATCCCTTTCTATGTTTATGTAGAAACTTTCGTTCCTCAAGACGTCGAGGACGCCCCCTCGTGCTAACTACAGCCCTGGGAATAAATAAATCTTGGGAGAGATCTCTATATTGACCTTTCATGTATTTAAACATATTTATTATGTCCCCCCGAAGCAGTCTTTTCTCTAAACTAAATAACCCTAATCTTGCTAATCTTTCTGTGTATTGTAGTCCACCCAGTCCTTTTATTATTTTTGTTTCCCACCTTTGTACCTGTTCAAGCTCTACAATGTCTTTCCTGTGCACTGGTGCCCAAAACTATACACAATATTCCATGTGTGGTCTAACCAGTGACTTGTATAATGGGAGAATAATGTTCTCATCATGTGCATCTATGCCACTTTTAATGCACCCCATGATACTATTTGCCTTGGCAGCTGCTGTCTAACACTGGCTGCTACAGTTAAGTTTATTGTCCACCAGGATTCCCAGGTCCTTCTCCATGTCACTTTTACTCAGCGTTTTTCTGTTTAACATGTAATCATGTAATGGATTTTTCCTTCCCATGTGCATAACCTTGCATTTATCTGTATTAAACCTCATCTGCCATTTCTCTGCCCAGGCCTCCAACTTATCCAGATCCCTTTGTAATAACACATTATCCTATATTGTGTTGATTGCTTTACAGAGCTTAGTATCATCTGCAAAGATGGATATTGTACTGTGCAATACTTCTGTAAGATCATTAATGAAAATGTTAAAGAGGATATGGCCCATTACTGAGCCCTGTGGTACCCCACTAGTAACAGGAACCAGTCTGAGTATGCACCATTAATTACCACCCTTTGTTTTCTATCAGTGAGCCAGTTGCTTATCCACGTGCGCACAGTTTCCCCAGTCCAAGCATTCTCATTTTACTTACCAAGCTTTTATATGGCACCGTATCAAATGCTTTAGAAAAATTTAGATATATGACATCCAATGCCTCACTCCGATCCAGTCTAGCACTGACTTCCTCATAGAAGCTGATGAGATTAGTCTGACAGGACTAATCCTTCATAAACCCATGCTGGAACGGCGTTATACATTTATTTTCAGTGATAGTCCAGGATAGCATCTCTGAGAAATCCTTCAAACATTTTATCCACAACAGAGGTTAAGCTTACCGGCCTATAGTTTCAGGATCACTTTTGACCCCTTTTTGAATATTGGCACCACATTTGCTATGTGCCAATCCTTTGGGACATACCCCGTTATTAGACAGTCCATAAATATTAAGAATAGGGGCCTATCTATGACATCACTTAACTCCCTTAGGACACGTGGGTGTATGCCATCAGGACCTGGGGATTTGTCTATTTTAATCTTCTTAAGACGGAGCTGCACTTCTTCCTGGGTTAGACAAGAAACTTTTAAGTTGGAGTTTACCTCATCCCTCGGTTCAACAGGAAGGTCTTCCTCCTCGGTAAATACAGTGGAGAAAAACTTTTCAATAGGTTTTCTTTTTTCTCATTGCCCTCTACAGTCTCTCCCTCAGTATTTTTCAAAGGGCCAACATTTTCTGTTTTAATCTTTTTATATAGTTAAAAAATATTTTGGGGTTAGTTTTACTTTCTATAGCAATATGTCTTTCCGTCTCCAGCTTTGCTTCCTTTATCTTTATTTTACACACTTTATTTTTTTCCCTATAGCTTCTTAGCGCCTCTTCACTACCCTCCTGTTTTAGTAGATGAAACGCTTTCTTTTTGTTATACCATAGTTTGAACAAGAAGGGAGCTTATCATTAAGCCTGTTTTTTTTTTTTTTTTTTGGTAAGATGTTGGCGACTCTGGCTAGTGTGGTTAAATGTAAAGTGGGTTAATATTTTTAAGTGGCACATTCAAAGTTATATTTTACCATAGTTTTCTTTTCAGGGAAAAAATTTCCGGAATGTTCTGTGGGGGGGGCATTTTAAACCTTTCTGAGATAATTTTTAATGTTTGATAAAAAATAATTTGAAAGAGAGAATAATGTTAGGGCTTATTTACAAATCACTGTTTTTACATACAGGAGGCATGAATATATGCCCCAACACTGATTTTACAAGGCATTAAAGGGGTATTCTTACCATTGATGTCTAACTAATTATTAGCCACTTATTCCCCTTTCTGAGTAGACATATTTTCACTTTTTTTTTTTTTTTTTTTATTATATGCAGGACTGAACCCTATAATGTGTCCTATGTTCTACTTTTTTTGTCTTTTTTTCCGTTATACATAAGGCTTTATTTTTAAATTAGATTACATTAGAATTTTTTTTTTTCAAAAATGTTTTTATTAAACTTTTCCATGAAGCTTTACAAACATATGTGATTACATTAGATTTTATATACATAAAATGTTCAACATAGGCCAAGTCAGACAGGTTTTTTCAGGTCCAAACATGAGTTCTTCAAAACAACAGGTGCCGGGGGATAAAATCAGAATGAAACTGGCTGATTTAGAAGACAGGAGTAGGAGAAACAACCTTAAATTCAAAGGCATTCCGGACTCGGTTCCAAATTCTGACCTTCAGCATTACCTTCAGAGTCTGATTACGGCCATTCTTCCGAATTGTTTCAAACATGTACTAATTATTGATAGGGCCCACTGGCTCCCTAAACCTAAATCAATCCCGGACGCTGTCCCTAGCGACGTTCTGGCTAGAATCTATTTCTACCATACAAAGGATCGCGTACTGCAAGCAACCAGACATCTTAGCCAACTTCCGACTCCATATTCTTCAATCAAGATTTTTGCTGACCTATCACAACATACTCTGTCCGCAAGAAGAAGGTTCGCTCCAATTACTTCAGCCCTTCATACCAAGAATATTCCATACCGTTAGGGATTTCCGACAAAACTAATAATACGGAAGGAAGGACAAACCCACATCCTTACATCTCCGGAAGATGGACATAAGCTACTTACCAAGTGGAACCCCTTATTGTCGGCTGCCCCGTCCGTCTCCAAACTTCCCAGGGAGTGGTCAACAGTAGGCACATGATTTAGATATTCTCTCTCTGTGTTTATCTCCGCCCACAAAAGGCATAGGTACATCAGTTAATTGAGATCTTTTTTCTTTTACATTGATCTCAATGACCTTTTTTGGCAAATCCTCCGCCCCCGGAATTTGCACAGTTCTTTACTGCCTACTTATGGTTATTGTAAATATTTCTAAGTTTGTATTCCCTACTCCTTTCCTTTACCCACTCGCCCCTGGTCGCATCGACGTCCTTATAGGGTACTTTCTGCCCCCACACCTCCCTCACCAATACATCGTCTTGTATCATGATATTAGCTTGCTTATCTCTCACAAATGGCGTTAAAGATTACATCTATGAATGTTATGGGACTTAATAGTCCATTTAAGCGTTCAATGGTCTGGAAAGAGGCTATCAAACTCCAGGCCGATGTCTTGTGTGTTCAAAAAACACACCTTCTTACTTGCGATACCCATAGACTTTGACATAAACAGTATCCACATATTATTTTTTCCTGTGGGGATAAAAAAAAAGCAGGTGTAGCTATTGCAATTAAAGACACAATTGCTTTTCATTTAATCTCCCAGGTCATCGATCCCGGAGGAAGGTATATAATCCTGGTTTGTGAACTAAATAATGTAAAATACACCATAACCAATATTTACGCCCCTAACTCTCGACAGCTCAGATTTATAAATAAAACAACTAAAAAAGCGAAAAAGGTTTTCCAGGGCACTTCTGTTGTCTGTGGGGATTTCAACTTGGTCTCGGATCCGTTTGTAGGCTCTTCTTTACGACCCCCATCCGACCGTAAGGGCTTGTCTCCTTGGATAGTGCAATCTTCCCTTTACGATGTATGGAGATGCTTTCATGCCTCAGAAAAAGACTACACTTATTATTCAGCCAGGCATCAAACTTATTCTAGAATAGATATGTTTCTGGTGGACGGCTGGGCCCTACAGACTATAGAGAAATGCAAAATTGGTATGATATCGTGGTCGGACCACGCACCAATCACGATGTCCATCAAATCAGGACGTTCGGGCCCCACCCCTTTCTCATGGCGAAACAACATTAAGATATTCTCTGATCCTACCCATCAAAAAGAGATACTAAAACAACTTACTCAATATTTTACTTTAAATCAACACTCAAGCACTAACCCATTTATACTATGGAATGCCCATAAAGCATACATCAGAGGTATCTTAATACAAATCTCTTCCAAAGTTAAGAGACAAAGAATCAAAAAATGGGAGGAATTAGCGAACACCTTAAATACCCTAGAAACTAAACAAAAACAAAATCCCTCCCAAAAAAAACATTTAGAGCTATATAGAGCCAGACAGGCCCTTAGGGAACACTTATTAACAAATTTCGCCAACCAAACTAAAAACATAAAAATAACCAATTATAAATCCTTAAATAAACCCTATAGGTTGATGGTAAATAGGGTGGCTATGCTACGTCACAAATCCGCTAGACCTTACCTGATGTCCCCAGATAAATCTCATAAAATAACGCACCCACAGTCCATAGCTGATGCCTTTAGCGACTTCTACACCAAACTCTATAATTTAAAAGATGACCCCTCTGTAAATCCCGCACAGGTTAAAGATATCCAAACTTTTTTATCTTCTTTTAAACTCCTCTCTATCCTCGGACATGATAAACAAGCTCAACGCTCCATTTACATTAGCAGAAGTGTCGCATACCATACAGTCTCTTCCGAAGGGTAAAGCACCGGGCCCGGATGGATTCTCCAATGAATACTTGCAAACCTTTTCCCCTCTCTTAAACCCGCACCTGGTTGACCTATGTAATTCGGCTATGGCAACAGGCATTTTACCCTCAGAAATGCTACAAGCCACCATAGTTACGATTCCAAAACCGGGGAAAACACCCGACTCTCCAGCTAACTTCCGCCCTATCTCGTTACTCAACTCAGATACTAAGCTGTTTGCGAAAATGATTGCAAATCGACTAGTAGATATATTACCAACGCTGATTGCCGCTGACCAGGTGGGGTTTATTAAGGGTCATCAGGCCCCGGACGCCACCAGAAGATTGATCAATATTATACATCATATCGGAGCCCGTAAGTTGCCTTCTCTGCTTCTATCCTTAGATGCAGAGAAGGCTTTCGATAGGATACACTGGACATTTGTGTCTCAGTGCGAGAGAAATTTGGATTCACCGGCCCTATCCTTCAAGCCATCCGATCCCTATATACTTCTCCCTCGGCCCGAGTCTTATCTAATAATATCCTCTTTCAAATAACAAATTGAACTCACAAGGGGTGCCCTCTCTCCCCTCTATTGTTCGTTCTGCTAATGGAACCTCTAGCAGAAGCTATTAGGTCAAACCTGGACATATCGGGTATTCAAACCACAAATCACATGTTGTTTCTCTCTTTGCAGACAATGTTATCCTATCACTTTCCAATCCTGCTCGGTCCCTGCCCTCAATCAGGAAAGGGTTCCAAAAAATTCGGTAAATTTCTACTATAAAATAAATACCTCAAAATTTCTGGCCCTTAATTTCCATTTACTTCCACTAGAAATTCAGAAGTTGAAGGCTTCCTTCCCTTTCCAATGGCAGACTCAGACACTTCCCTATCTCGGCATAGTCCTAACTAGACAATGTTCCAGCCTGGTTAAAACCAACTTAATCCCTTTGTATGACTCTTTACGCAAAAAGATTGACAGAATTTCCAAAAATAGATAACTCTTGGATGGGACGTATCATCCTATATAAAATGCTTATACTTCCTAAGATACTATATTTTTTGAGGACCCTACATATTCCTATCCCAAATTCGGTGTCTGCTATGTTTCAGTCTCAGCTGAATAATTATATTTGGCAATCAAAACGACCGCGTGTAAAATCCTCTATTATGCACAAAAGCAATCGGTTTGGAAGTTTAGGACCATTATTAAAAGCTTACCACGTAGCGATCACTATTGATCAGCTGCAATATTGGTGGGAACCAACTAACAATAAACTTTGGACAACTATGGAAGCCAACGCTTTAGCTATTTCTTCGCTAAAAAATTGGCTATGGATTCCATACTCCTCCTCTCTACATCAGGGGTCCTTCTCCTTACCGATCATAATATCCTTGAAATACTGGGAGATGCTGAAACCATCCTACTTCCCTTCTATTCCGTCTAGTGAACACCCAATACCGATTAAATCATTGTCTATTAATCTCCTCCATATCTCTTTTTCTAATTGGGAACAAAGGGGTATAACAAAATAAGGCTTGTTTGAGGTAATGTGATTGTTTTTTCCCTCTCTCCAATCCAAATAATTTCCCACTACTGCCTCTTCCAATATCCAAACTGCCATTTCCCGAAACAAAATTTTATTCAGAGTACAGAACCCTGACACCTATTTTTCCATCCTAAATTAAAAAACTCTCTAAAATCAAAAAGGCTCTAAAAACAATTTTTAAAATTAAAAAGATAACAATTTGTTTTAAAAAAGACAGATGTTTTGTAAGGGGGACGAGACTTGGTAGCCATTCACAGTCAACAATGGATAGCAGCGTTTATTGGGCTAAAAATCCTCTGCGGTAACAGTTTTAAAAACAATATCAAAACTCTTAACCAGTTGGTGTACACCCCCTTAGACTATCCGTTATCACCCCCCTCTACCCCCGCTATGTTGGAGAGGTGTGGCTCCAAGGTTCTCTTCTGATTTTTTGGAAACCCCACAATGACAATGTTTGGGAAAAAATTCTACCTTTGGCATCAAAATTCGCTCAGATCCTTGCCCTAAAACCTCAGAATTCCGTTTTTTTTTTATAGATTCAATAACATTCCTTTTTAAATGAAAAATAGTCTTCATATCTTCTGCAGAAAAAATGGCTATAACTGACGGTGGAAACCGGCAACCCCCCGTAAACTCAGAGGTCATAGAAATAGTCTTCAAAAGCGTTATGAGAAAATTGTTGGATTAGAGAGGGGAAATCCATTTAAAATTTTCACGTTGGGGGAGGGAGGGGAGAATCTATCCTTACAGACATAAATATATGTTAACATGTTTGGCGCTCTTGGAAGCCGGTGCGACCAGATTCCCCTCCCCCATTTCTCCTTCCCATCTTATTCCCCCCTTCTTTATCTTCAGTTACTTTGTTTTTTATAAATGTTTTCGAAAGTCCTTTGTTACAGAGGACTGTGATTTATTTAATGGAACCTTTCAATATTTAAAATAAACTTTTTTATGCTATGGTCTCCCACGGAATAACATTTGGTGTTATATTTAACGTAGACAATCACTGCAATTTTCTGCTGACACCAGCTATATGATAATATGAGTCATCTCGGCTAAAATCCAAACTTATCTACAGTTACTAGTTATTGTCTACTACCAAATTAGTACCATTTACTGTGGTTTTAAGAAGAGGACGTATTTCAATTTATGTTTCTACAAACAATGTTGATTTACCATGTTATGAATGTACTGACATTGCCTGAATAATGTATTTATACCGATGGATGTTGAATCACTTGTTACTGACTTATATTCACTTGTTGAAAAATTCAATAAAAATTATTGGAAAAAAAAAGTGCCAAAATAAAAAAAAAAAACCCCGGGTCGTCTGAAAAATAAAATGTCATCCCAGTATTTTCCCCTCACTACAAAAAAAGATTTTTCAGTATAGCTATAGGTAGGGGAGATTCTGGAAGTCTCCAGTAAGTTGCCTCTAGGGCCAAAGTCTTTGTCCTGTATAGCAAATCCCACTTAACTGACTAGTTTGATTTTATAAAGGCCAGGAAAACCCGGGGGCTGGGAACCCCGGGGGAGTAGACGTCCACAAAAAACCCCGTTGCCTACTCCCCTTAATCCCTGTCCGGATCAGCTGAAACGGGCCAAATGTTTAAATAAAAGATCCCCAAACCACTTACTGTGTTTTGGCACAATTTTAAATAAAACGGCTGTTACCCCACCAAGGCCAGATAACCTTGGTGACATGTCATTTATTACGAGAAATCTATCGGGGTTTAAACCCCCCCCCTATTAGGGAAACCCCTTTCCAAAATTACCGTTTCAATATATATAGCAAAAGTGGCACTAAGATAAGTTTTGTAATTGTCACTTTTTCATTAAGGACATTTTTATATGGGCTGTATGTAACTTTAGGATAATCAGGGGCGGAGCCAAAAGTTGCTGTTTGAGCCGTCAGTGTTTGTCTTTTTTTTATTATTTACTTTATATATTGTGCCTCCAATAAGGCTGACAAAGGCCCCCTGGGAAACATTTTTTTCATAATTTTTATATTACAGGGGGGAAAAAAAAAGTATTTAGTCCCCAATTGTGCAAGTTCTCCCACTTAAAAAGGAGGGGGAGGCCTTTTTAATTTTTGGACATCATAGGTGACCTAAACTATGAAGGACAAAATGAAAAAAAACAAATCAAGAAAATTTCAATTGCCCAATTTGGAAAGAATTTATTCCCAAATTTAAAAAAAATTTAAGCATTTGGTCACCTGAAAACCCCCCCCCAACCCCCCAAGATTTCTGGTTTCCCCACCGGACTTGTAATTATTTTTTAAAAAGGGGCCCCTCTCTGTTCACTAAATTTACTTTTAGTAATGGCACCTGTTTGAACTTGTTATCGGGGAAAAAAGGGACACCTTTTTCCATCAACCTAAAAACTCCACTTTGGTGAAGACCAAAGAGCTTTTAGAAGGCCCAAACCAGAAACAAAATTGTAGCCCGGCACCAGGCGGGGGGAAAAGCTGAATTTTGCAATGGCATCCCCAGTTGGTGTGAAAAAAATCAACTGGTGGGAGCAATAATTAGAAAAGGGGAGGGGACTTACAAAACCACTGATAATCCCCCTTTCGATGGGGGGCTCCACACAAGTTTCTCCCCCACATGGGGTCAAAAATGATCCCAAGAAACGGTGGAAAAAACCCCCAAAACCACACGGGGGGACCTAGTGAATAACAAAGGCTGCCATCAGTAACACACAACACCGCAAGGGATTCAGATCCTGCAGTGCCCCCATGTGCCCCCCCGCTTAAACCCCGTAATGTCCGGGGGCCCTCTGAAAAATTTGATTAAAGGGGCATTTGGGAAAGATCCAGAAAAAATTTTTGGGAGAATGTCATATGAAACCAAAGTGAAGCTGTTTGTTGAAACACAACTCGTTTATGGTTTTTAGGGGAAAAGAATGCGAGTTGCATCCAAAAAAAACACCCCTACCTACTGTGAAGGGGATGGGGGTGTCCAAAAATCATGCTTTGGGGCTGGGGTTTTTCTGCCAAAAAGGGGGGTTTGGACGGAATTTATCCCTGTACATTTAAAGAATGAATGTGGCCATGTATCTGAGTTTTTTAGTGCAAACCTCCTTCCATCAGCCCAAAGGGCATTGAAGAAAGAAAATTGGGGTGAGGTTTTTTGAAACGGGGCAATGATCCCAAAACACCCTGCCCCCGGGAACCAAAAAGGAAATGGCTTTTTTTAAGAAGCATTTCAAAAGGGCCTGGAGTTTGGGCCCCAGCCGTCTCCAGATTCTAACCCCCAAAAAAACCTTTGGAGGGAGTTGAAAGTTCGTGCTTTCCCCAAAAAATCACTGCTCTGCATGGGGGAAAGGGACAAATCCACAACAGTGTGTGCCAAACCCTTTTGAAGGGCTTACAGAAAACGTTTGACCTCTGTCCCTTGCCAAAAAAAGGATATATAACAACTATTGGGGATTAACTTTTGTTAAATTTAAAAGATTACTTATTTTTCCCAAACCCCAATTTTTTAAAAAAATTCTTTCCAAAACAGACAATGTGATTTTATTTGATTATTTGTTTATTTGTTTTTCTTTTTTTCTCTCAGTTGAGTTCTTTCCCATGGGCCCAAAACCGGCCTCTCTCATCTTTTAAATGGGGGAGAACAATTGGTGGCTGTGTGTGTGTGTTTATATTTAAAACATTTTTTTTATATATATTTATATATGTGTGTTGTGTTTTTAATTTTATAGGGTTTTGTGTGTTGTTATATATTATTGGGGTGGGGTGTGTTTATATTATGTGTGTGTGTGTTTTAAAATAAAATATGGGTGTGTTTTTGTATATATATATATGTTTTGTGTGTGTGTTTTTATATATATATATATGTGTGTGTGTTTTGATTTATTTTAATATATATATTTTGTTTGTGTGTGGTGAAATATATTTGTGTGTTTTTGTGTGTGTGTATTTTAAAATATATGGGGTGTGTGTGAAAAATATATATATGTGTGTGTGTGTGTGTTTATTATATTTTTTTTATGTATATATGTGTGTGTGTATTTTTAAAAATATATATATATGTGGGGTGTGTGGGGTGTATATATATATATTTAATATATATATATATGTGTGGGGGTGTGTGTATTTATATATATTTATATGTGTGTTTTGTTATTTATATATATATATATATATATATTTTTGGGTTTGTGTTTGAAAGTATTTATATATATTTATACACGTGTGTTTTATATTTTTTATAATTTTAAAATATATATATATATATATATTATTTATTTTTATTTATTTATATAGGGTTGGGGTTGTGTGTATATATAAAATATATTATATTTTATACAACTTGGTTGTTTTTTTTTTTTTATATATGTGTGTGTATATATTTATACACGTGTGTGTGTATTTTTATAGGGTTTTGTGTTATATATATATGTGTGGGGTTGTGTTATATATAATTTTGGTGTATGTTTTTATATAATAAAATTATAAAAATTTTATATATGGTGTGTGTTGTTTTTTGTATGTGGGGTTTTCCCCCCCCCAGGGAAAACTTTATTGGGTTTACCCCATGCAAAGGAAAAAGGGTTTGGGGCCCCCCTTTTGCCTTCGGGAATTTCCCTCAATTTTTCTTTGGCATAGTTTCCCAACAAGGTTGTTGAAAACGATGTAAATTTGGGTTTCCCAAGGGGCCCCAAAGAGTGCCAAGAAAATATTCCCCCACACCATGCCCACCACCCCCACCACCCTTGAACCGTTGATAAAAGGCGGGATGGATCCATGTTTTTCATGTTTTTTGACGGCCAAATTTGACCCTACCATCCCGAATGTCGCAGCAGAAAATGGGGAAAACTAATCAGCCCAAGGAAACTTTTTATGCAATCTTTTTTGGGTTCCAATTTCGATGGCTTGGGAAAAATTTGGGGGCGTCAGCCCCCTTTGTTCTTAGCTGAAAAGGGAGTGGCACCCGGGGGTGGTTTCTGTGATTTTCCCTTTTTCTGCCTAAAAAAGTTGCCTTTACTGTGCCGGTTCAGGGGATGCTCTTTCCCTCCCTTGGGTTTAAAACGGGGGGCTATTTGAGTCACTGTTCCCTTTTCTACAGCTCGAACTGTCTGCCCTTTCCCCTTTTGACCTCTGGCATAAAAAGGCTTTTTCCCCCCAAACAGGACGGCCGCTCCCCTGGATGTTTTTTTTTTTTGGGACCATTTTTGAAAAACCCTAGAGATGGTTTTGGTTGGCTTTGGAAAAATCCCGGGGAGATCAGCAGTTTCTGAAAAAAAATCGACCGCCCTTCGGGCCCACCAACAACCTTGCCATGTTCAAAGGCATCAAATCCCCTTTTTTTCCCCCATATGATGTGGGTTTTTTGAACTGAGGGGGATTTTTCTTGACCATGTCTAAATGCCTAATCCCAATGAGTTGCCGCCATGGATTGGGCTGGTTAGAAATTGGGGTTTTAAAACGGCAGTTGGGACAGGTGTACCTAATAAAGGGGCCCGGGTTTGAGTTTTATATGTGTGTATATATGTGTGTGTGTGTTTGTATGTGTGTGTATATATATGTGTTTATATGTGTGTGTGTGTGTGTATGTGTGTGTATATATATATGTGTATATATATGTGTGTGTGTTTTTTGTGTTTTGTTTTATAAAAGTGTGTATTTATATGTGTTATTTATTTGTTTTATATATGTGTTTTTATTTGTGTGTATTATGTGTATTTTAAAAGTTTGGGGTGTTGGGGTTTTTAATTGTGGTTTTTGTGGGGTTTTTATATATTTTGTGTGTGTGTGTATATATAATATTGTGGGTGTGTGTGTATATATTATTTTGGTGTGTGTTTTGTATATATATATATATATGTGTGTTTGTTTATATATTTATATGTTTGTGTGTATTTTTATTTATTGTGGGGTGTTTTTATATGTATTTATATAAAAAAAAAAAAAAAAAAATCCACGGCACTCCACAAAGATAGATCGGGCAAAAAAGGGCTGTTTTTCCTCCATGCCAAAAGGACGTTTCAGCTCTCTCACAAAAGCCTTTGTCAAGAAATTTTTTACAATGTTTAATAAAACCATATTTATAAAAGGATATAGGGGAAAAATTTGATAATAATCAATATCATAATTTCACAAAAATGGTGTACACCAACGGGATCCAGTGAATCAACCCCAATATGAAAAATTTACTCAATATTCAAATTTTTACAGTGCAAATTTGCTAAAAATACCCAAAACATATTGATGTACCCGGGTTTCAAAACATGTTTAAAATTTACATAATTGTGCAAATAAAAAGGAGGCGGGGAAAAAAAAATTAAATCAAACTTTAATTGTAAAACACAGATGAAAACCCACGGCCTTTTTTTTAAAATACTTAATGCGAAATCCCCAGGACTCGACGGGGTTGGTTAAGAGAAACCCAAATAGAAACCCAGACGGGTCTGTCCCCCGGGAAACGCAGTGGGGCCTTTGGGCCCTACGCGCTGAGACAGAAATTTAAAGCAAGATAACAAAATTACACACAGGTAAAAGGAAAGGGAACTGGGTTTTTAAAACCGTAATGAGGGTTAAGGGGGGGCTCATGCAGCAAATCCATCACGCAGGAGAGAGGGGCCCACAGGTTAAAATGACTAAAGACGGTAACGGTCCCCCAAAGGGGATGATCCATCAAAAATTAAAATTAACCCCCTATATACCGGAAAATGGCGAACTCCAGATTTTATTTTACTATCCCATATCCCTAAGAAAATGGGAAATTTTTTTGGGGCATATAAAACCCCACATGTTTTTTAAAAAGACATATTTAATGATACAAGGGTTTTTACAAAAAACCCCCAAATTCCGGTTTAATAAACATAGTATCGATGGGCAAATTAAAGCGCAAATGTATTAGGACACCCAAAAAAAATTTGTGTGACCCCTTTTTGCCCCCGGCCCTCCTTGAAAAATTTTCCCAAAAGAAAATAATATTGTGTGATTTAAAAATCTAAAAAAAAAAAAATTTAAAATAAAAAATCATAAAAAAAATTTAATAAACCCCAAATCACATTTATCCGGGAAAGAAAATGCGGGGAAATCCTCATGAAAAGCCTTTTTTAAATTTTATGAAAAATTTAGTAAAACCCAAAATTAAGTCCATTTGGTCTAAGAGTATTAACCCCGAAAAAATCCTTTTCAAAATTCACTTTTTTTTGGGGAAAGATTTAAAACCAAACCCCAAACCCCTTTTTGGGCATTGGTTCTTGTTTCAATGATCTAAATTTAAAGTTTCGCGTTTGTTGATTTAAATCTAAAAAATGTTTTGAAACGGGGAAAAAATTGGCGTTTCTTGAAAAATTTGAAAGTCTAAGGTTTAAATTTGGGACGGGTGGCTTTATGAAATTTTCGTCTCTCCTACATTAGCAGGCAAACATGGCCCCCACACCCGTATTTTAAATCAATCTGGTTTCACTTTCCAAAAAGAATTTTAATTTTAAATATGGTTTGGGATTTAATGGGATAATTAAAATCACCCCCTTTATGCTAAAGGGGACAGTTTAAAAAAAACTGGACAGGGGAAGTTTCCCCTTTTCTAGCCCAATCCTTTCTTTGTAAAATTGAGAAAAGGGTTTTTTAGAAGAAAATTCATCGATCTAAACAAAATTATCAGGGTTTTGGGGGTCTGCGATTGAGGAAGGGGGAAGAGATTGAAAACCCACAACTCAGGAAAAAACGTTGGATTAGGGAAACCAATGTTTTTTTTAATAATTCTGAAAAATTAAAATTAGCAGCCTCATTGTCCCCTGTAAAAAAACCCAAATTTTAAGGGGCTTTTCCTTTGTTTTATGCTAAAATTGTACAAGAACGTTCAGATTAAAAACATTTAAATTAGCTGATGTTTCAATAAGGGGGGGGGAAAACCCTTTTTTTTTTAAAGTTATAACCATAAAAACCCAGAGATAATTCAAAGGGCCTGATCTTAAATCTAAATTTCTCCTTCCCCTAAACCCATTTGGCTTAAGGGAGAGGATTTTATCATAGCTTTGGAGGGGAAACTGGGAAAAATGTACCCCAAATTTTTTTGTCAGTTTTTTTTAAACATGCAATTTGGTTGTTAAGGGAATTATTGCAAAAAAATTTACGCCCTGTATCAAAATTTAAATGTTTACCATAGGTATGTCAAAGTAAATTTTTAAAATCCTCATCAACAGAGTTAAGGTAAAGATGAAATGGGCGTAACTCGTCCACCGTACCCGTTCCCAAAAGAGGAAAAACCCTTCGTTATGTATCTCCCCACCCAAGGGTATTCCTGAAAAGGGGGGGACACCCTTTGGCAAAAATCCTCCCCAAAGAACCCCACAAACCATTGGCTAAGTGGGGCAAAATTTGTTTCCCATAGCTGTTCCCATTAATTTTCGATAAAAATTTTTCCTGAAAAAAAAAATAATTGAAGTAAAAAATCCCCAATTTTTTAAAAAAGATAATAAAAAATTGCTGACTAGTTCTGTGAATTGATTGGGGTCCACTAAACTTTGTAACTTTCAAAAACCCCCCTTTATGTCTGGGTGGAATGTATAAAGCTACAATTTTCGAGGGAAGCCAAAATGGCAAAAGTGGGAAAATTCAATTTTTCTGTATTTTTTCTTAAAAAAACAGTGGGGATCCTGGAAATAAGATTTAGCCTCCACTGCATGATGTTTTAAGGAAATTTTTCAAGAAAAATAGATTTCATTGGGTTTAATACAGAACCCCTCCCGAGAAAGAATTTGGTCTCCTGGGGGTTTTGGATAGATTTGTGAATTTTTTGGGCCCAAAAGATAAGGGAACAAGCAAGATTTTGGATCTCACGGACTTGTTTAAATTATTCTTTAAGAGGCCTCCCCTGTCCCCCACTGAATTTTCCTGTAGAATGGCCCTGTTTGGGAAATTGTTTTCAGGATTAAAAAAACCTGTCCCCAACCTCAAAAACCCTAAAGGTGAAGACCCAAAAAGCTGTCGAAGGACACCAGAAAAAAAAATTGTAGCCCTGCCCAGGCTGGGAAGGGTGAATGTGCAATTTGGATGCAGCTTTTGGGGTTTAAGAAAAACAAATGGGGGAGCAATAATTAGAAAATTGGAGGTTTTTTAAAAAACCCCTGGGAAAACGCCCTCGGGTTTGGGGGTTCCCCAAAAAATCTCCCCATGGGGTCAAAATGATCAAAAGAACGGGAGACAAAAAATCCCCAAAACCCCCACGGGGGGACCCATGAAAAAACAAAGGCTGCCAAACAGTAACAACAAACACCGCCGGGATTCAGATCCTGCAAGTTTCCCGATGGGTTTCCCCCTGCTTAAGCCAGTTAAAAATTTTCGGGCCCCCTCTGATGTTTGAAAAGGAGCTTTGTTTATCCCGAAAGTATTGGGGAAAAGTCATATGAAAACCAAAATAGAGCTGTTTTTTAGAAAACCAACTCGTTTATTTTTTGGAGGGAAAAGGGAAAGCGGGGGTTGCATCCAAAGGAAAACCCTACCTACTGTGAAGGGTGGGGGGGTGTCAACATATGCTTTGGGCTGTTTTTCTGCAAAGGGAATAGGACGACTGATCCGTTTTTAACCCTGAAAGAAAGAATGTGGCCATGTATCGTGAGATTTTGAGTGCAAACCCCCTTCCATCGCAAGGGGCATTGAAGAAAAGATGTGGCTGAGTCTTTTTAGAAAAGGGAAAGATCCCCAAGCACAGTGCCAGGGCAACAAAAGGGGTGGGTTTTTAAGAAGCATTTCCAAAGGGCTGGAGTGGCCAGCCCCCTCTCCCGATATCAACCCCCTAGAAAACCTTTGGAGGGGGGTTGAAAGGGTTGTGCTGCCCCAAAAAAAACAATGCTCTGATGGGGGAATTTGGGAAAAAATAACAGCAACGTGTGTTTCCAAACCCTTTTGAAGCTTACAGAAATCGGGTTTTACCCCTGTCATTGCCAAAAAAGGATATATAACAACGTATTGAGAAATTAAAATTTTGTTATTGACCAGATAATTTATTTTTCCACCCCCAAAATTTTTAAATTAAATTTTTTTTCCCAAAACAGCAATGTGATTTTATTTGATTATTTGTGATTGTTTTCTCATTTTGTCTTTCAGTTGAGTTTTACCTATGCCCAAAATTTAAAAGGGCCCCTCTAAACTTTTTAAATGGGGGGGAACCAATTGGTGGTGTGTTGGGGTGTGTATATATTTTATATTTACCCTTTATATAAAATTTTAAAAATATTATATTGTTGTGTGTGTTATATATTTTTATTTTGTGTGTGTGTGTAAAAATATATATGTGTGTGGGTTTTGTGGTAAAATTTTTATGTGTGTGTGTGTTTTATATATATATATGTTTGTGTGTGTGGGGATAGATATATGTGTGTGTGTGTGTTTTATTATATAATATGGTGTTGGGGTGTGTATATATATATTATATGTGTTGTGGGGTGTATATATATATATTATATATTTTATATGTGTGTGTGTGTGTTTTGTTTAAAAAAATGTGTGTTGTGTGTGTGTTTTATATATATGTGTGTGTGTGTTTTGTGTTATTATATATGTGTGTGGTGTGTTTATAAAATAAAATTTTATTTTTATTTATATGGTGGGGTGTATATATTTTATATATATATGTGTGTGTGTGTGGTATATATATATATTATATTTTATGTTGTGGGGTGGATTTATTTATATATTTTATATAAGTGTGTGTGTGTGTATATATATATATATAGGTTTTGTGTGGGGTGTGTATTTTATATATATATAAAATTTTATATATATGTGTTATTTGTATGTATATATAAAAAATTTTTTATATATAATTAAACGTGTGGGGGGTGTATATATATTTATATTATATATATTATATATTATATATATATACGTTGTTGTGTATATATTTTATATTTTTAATAAATTTTTAAAATATATACAGTGTGGTTTTGTAAATTTTATGTGTGTGTAAATATATATATACCGTGTTTGTGGTATATATATATGTGTGTGTATATATATATGTGTGGGGTGTTTGTGTTGTATATATTTATATGTGTGTATGTTTATATATATTTATATTATATTTATATATATTGTGTGTGTGTGTGTTTTTTGGGGTGTGTTATATTATGTGTTTTTATGTGTTTTGTGTTTTTTGTATGTTTGTGGGTTTATATATATATGTGGGATTTATATGTGTGTGTGTTTGGGGTGTATGGGATATATTTTGTTATATTTGGGTATTAAAGTGTATATAATTTTGTGTGTGGTGTGTATATATATGTGTGTGTTGTAAAATATATATGTTGGGGTGTTTTGTATATATAATATGTGGTGTGTGTGTGTATTTTATATATATTTTATGTGTGTGTTTTATATATATTTTTGTGTGTTGTATAAAATTTTTTTATATGTGTGTGTATATATGTTAAAATATATATGTGTGTGTTTATATATTTTATGTATATATATGTGTGTGTTTAAAATATAAAATTTTATATATATATATGTGTGTGTATTTATATATATGTTTTGGGATTTATATATATAGGGGTGATAATATATATTTTATATGTGTGTGTGTGTGTGTATTGTGACAGGCGAAAGCAAGCAGTTGCGGGGTTTCTGCCCTAAGTGGAAACTATACAAAAGATCCCCAAGCAAAAACCGCCCCCAAGGGTACCCGGCCTTTTGGGGGAAGTAAGAAACCATCCATTTATGCTGTCAGTCGCAATATGCGGCTGGCAGCCGTCTATAGCCATTTCTGGGTCGGCTCTTATTGGGAGTAGGCAATGTGTTGGGTGGGTGTCTACTCCCCGTGTTCCAGAGCAGGTTTTTGGCATGGCCCTGGAGGCCTACAAAAGCCTGCTGCTCCAGGTAATCAGGGGGTGTGGTCTGCTATTTGGAGTGGAGCAGCAGAGGAGCCAAGGAGAAGGGCTCTGGCCCCCAGGCTGGTATTGTGACAGTAGGAGTACTGTGGTTTTGGTGGTCCTGTGTGGTAGACACAGATCACTGGGTAGTGAGGGACTCACTGTATGGGTTTAGGTAGTGGCTAGATGGCCGAGGTTTTGTTTGTTTTGTTTCTGTATGTTCATCTGGAGTCTGAATAAAGCTGGCTGAGGCCAGTATAAAACTGTTGACTGGTGTTGGAGTGCTATATATTGGAGTGCCAGCCCATTTACAGAAAAAAAGGCGATCCCAGAGCTGAATGACCCCCGGGCCGAGCCAAGATGGCGTCCAAGCGCTAAGCGAGTGCTTACAATATATATATATATGTGTGTGTCTGTGTGTGTGTTATATATTATATATATTATATATATATATATATATTATATATATATATATATGTGTGTATGTATATATGAGTGTGTATATATATATGTATATATATACATATATATATATTATATATATATATACATATACACGTGTGTGTGTGTATACATATATATATATATATATATATACTATATATATATATTTATATATATATATATATATATATATATATATATATATATATAACATTTCTTTCACTGATTTCCCCTGTGACTGTGGCTGATATATGAGTATATGAGACCCAGTTACAGTAGAGCCAGCAACATCTGCAATTACTGGTCCCAGCAATAACGGGATTCTCGGTACAGGAGCAGAAAGCCTTAAAGGTACATTCACACGGCATAAATTCAGTGCTGAAAAGGTCAGCTTATTTTTACATAGGATATAGGGGAAGTTGGTTTACCATTGGATTGGACATCGATTCTTAGGCGGATTCACCACTTATCGTTCCCATAGCCTCTGGCTAATATGAATGTACATCGTATCACTGAATTATAGAACCTTTAATATTACTTATAAAATATATATGACACCGTCAAATACACAAGGCAATATTTTAAAAAATATGAACATACAAAGATACAAAAAGATGGTCATCAATCGAGTACATGTATTAGGTTGTGTCGACCAGGATAGCTCTCCCTATCACAATCGCCTGAAAGACCCTACAAGCATGTGGGGTGTTCACCCCGAAAAAGGGTGTTCCCTCTCCCGGTGGCTTGCCCTAGTTGGCCCTGTTCCACCCTACCAAATAAATAATTCAAATAAAGTGTTTCCAATTACAGACCACCAATACAAATAGTACGCCTTTTAATAATTTCTTAATGCACCTAACCCTACCTGACGTGTTTTTCCGTGTTTTTTCACAGTTCTTCAGGGTACTATGGGTTCCTGTTAACCACCAGATGACAGAAGGGTAGAAATAATCCACCTATCTACATGGACATTTTTATGTGGGATCAGACATATTTTTTAATGGTGCAATTTGCGGTACCATAGAATATACTAGGAAACAGAAAAAAAATGTCTTGGGATGAAATGTAAACAAAAAATACATGCTGTTCACTCTTCGGTATAAATGATATGTTATCTGTATTCTGCAGGTTGATATGATTCCGGTGATACCAAATATGTATTAGTACTTTTTTCTTCCAACTATGGACCTGAGTGATGGTATATTTTTATTATTATTTTATTGGTACTATTTTGGAATATATGCGTTTTTTTATTCCAATTTTTAGGGGACATGAAATGACCCAAAAAAAACATCCGTTTTGGTATTTCTGCCTTGATCAGTTTACATGCTGTAATAAAATTAAAACTTACGTGTGAGGCATTATGTAAACTTTGTTACCCAAACATCCCTCCCACCCTTTCTGTGTTTACATGAAGGATTTTTACATCAGTAAATTCAGTCTTGGAATCCAGTGTCAAAATCCAAAGCATACCTTCAGATTCCTGCAATAATTATGCTGTGGATTTGGCCACAGATTAGGAATAGAATTCGCTTTATTTCAATGGAGATAGTCCTTATGTAGGCTACCGAATGAGGAATCAGATATGATATTGCAACAAAGAAGTGTTTGTTTTTTAGGGGAGAGGGAGGTTTCACAATATAGTTCAGAGTGTAAAGTATGGGGTAGGTTACAAATGAAACCAATGTTTTCCATGTAGTTTTCATATAAATTCCACAAAGGAATTTATATTTTAATTATTAATAACTTATTTAACTTAACTTATTGATGTACTTTCATGAAATTTTATGTGGAATTTCATGAAAGTACATAACAAAAGTGCCTAACTTTGAAAGAGTTCTTATTTAGAAAGTATTTTTTTCCACTGCACAATCCTTTTAATTAAATAAGCAATACATTGGGTGGTGGCATTAATTGTGGATACCTATGAGTCCTTCCCATTGACTTTTGTGCAACATAAATTTTTGCTTCTTACAGCAATTTTATTTTATCAGTTCATTTTCTTAAGAACATGAAAGAACAGCTTTCACGGAATATGATTCAAATGTTGAAAGGTTTAGAAACACTGCTTTAAACAACATTTTCCAGCTTGATAGGTAGGACTTTATTTTTTTGTAATTTATTGGTTTTATACAGATTTAAATTGTTGCATTTGTAAAGCTGGATTATATAAAGTATTTTATTTTTAATCATTTGCCACTAGTTTATGCTTTGGTTACACTGAGACTTTTAGTACCACAACTGATTCATTGTAACTAATAATCAACATCTGAAGTCCAAAAGAATACCATCATTTGGGTACAGTCCTGGTTGAAGTTCAGTAGTTATAATGAATCAATAGCAGTAGAAAATTGCTGAGCTTTTAGCTCAACATTACTCAACAAAACTTTCATATGGCACAATTTTGGCTGATATTTTGCTTCAATATTTGCATGCAAAAACCAGGTGTGGAACAGCAGAATAGAAAAACTATACAGGAATTAAAACTTTTTCTCTGTTGTTGAACCACTACTGATTTTAGCTAGTGGGCTAACGGGCTGTACTGCTACAGCTGAACTGACAGTTATTCACACATTTTCCTTTGTACTACAATTGTTGCTGATTGTTCAGCACTTCTACTTTCATACCGAATTGTACGTAAACCTTTTGTCTCTTCTCTGAGACTGGAACAACCATATTTCCCAGCAAATGATAAGTTCTTCCTGGCTCTTAGTCACTGCTCATCCTTGCAACGCCTATGTATAATATCCCGTAATGGAAATTTTCAGGCTGATGCTGTCATGTCGTTTATTCACAATTGTCATGAGCTAATCATGTGTCACCTGTTCACCGGAGAAACTCTAACAGCTTGTAAAAGTCTCCAGAATGATATAATCAAAAGGTTTGTTTATGGTAAACTGTAATGTAATCTTCTTTTTGTATAGCATGTTATCATACTAGAGTGGACTTTGAAAAATTATTTATAGATAAACACTGATCTCCAATATATCAAAATCAAGTAAGGTTAAGTGAATAATCTTGATTATCTCATCGCAGATTTTAACACAGAATTTGCACAATTTCGCCCCTAATCTCAAATATAATCCAGGTTGCCCTCCACAAAAGTGACTTCAGGTTTTTGCCTTGGGTTGTACATGTAAAGTTACATGGTAACATCAGCTTTCCAAAGGGGGAAATTCAAAGCAATCATCTGAAACAAAGTAGGCATTCTGTAGATTTAAAAAGCTGCAACAGAGAAATCTGATATATGTAAATGTGTTTTTTAAACTTCAATGCAAATGTATTTTATTCCACTTTGTTGCAGACATTGGTGTGGTATCTAAACTAGAAATCCGCAATGTATTACAACTGGATTATCAGCTTTCCTTACTGCATTAGTAAATACTTGCATTCTATATAGAATAACAGTTCAAGAGCCTCTTTTCTTAGATGTCCGCACTGTACTGTTCTGCCGTTATACCTTCTGAAAATGTACAGTTGAAACCAGAAGTTCACATACACTATATAAAATGTTACATATGCATGTTTTTCTTACTATCTGACATGAAATCAGAATTACAGAGAAATTAATAGAAATAGCCAACTCACCTAATTTGCACCACAATATTGTCCTCCAATACTGTCCGTGCTCAGATACACATCCCAAGCAACGTGAGTAGTATCCAAAGGAAAAAATGCAGATTGGCACCAGTCGAAGTATAAAACAGGAGGTATTTATTGAAATAGCAGATGCCAAAGAACACATACAGTGCAACCAAAAATCAGAGGGGCAAAAGCTGACACATTTTAGGTCAATTAGGATTACCAAAATTATTAACATTTGCCAAATGCCAGAATAATGAGAGAGGATTTTTTAAGGCATTTTTATTACTTTCTGCAAAGTCAAAAATTTACATGCATTTCATTGGTAGCATTGCCCTTAAACTGTATGACTTGAATCAAATGTTTTGGATATCCTTCCACAAGCTTCTCACAATGGTTGGTAGGAATTTTGGCCTATTCCTCATGACAGAACTGGGGTAACTGAGCCATGTTTGTAGGTCGCCATGCTCGCACTTGCTTTATCAGCTTTGCCCATAAATTTTCAGTAGGATTGAGATCAGCTTTGTGATGGCCACTCCAGAACATTAACTTGGTTATACTTAAGCCACTTTGTAACCAGTTTGGCAATATGTTTCGGGTCATTCTCCATTTGGAAGACCCATCTCCGCCTAAGCTTTAACTTCTTGGCTGATGTCTTGAGATGTTGCTTCAGTATTGCTACATTATCTTCTTTCCTCATAATGCCTTCTATTTTGTGAAGTGCACCAGTCCCTCCTGCAGCAAAACAACTCCACAACATGATGCTGCCACCTTGTGTTTCACAGTTGGGATGATGCTCTTAGGCTTCCAAGCGTCTCCTTTTTTCCTCCAAGCGTAACAATGGTCATTATGGCCAAACAGTTAAATTTTAGTTTCATCAGACCACAGGACATGTCTCCAAAAATGCAGGTCTTTGTTTCTGTGTGCATTTGCAAACATTAATCAGGCTTTTATAGGCTTCTTTTGGAGTAATGGCTTCTTCCTAGCAGAGTGGCCTTTCAGCCCATGTTGGTACAATATTCGTTTCATTGTGGATAATGACACAATCTTACAGGCTTTCGCCAGCATCTTCACAAGGTCTTTTGCTTTTGTTCTTGGGTTGATATGCACATGTCAGACCAAAGCACATTTATCTCTGAGGCACAGAGTCCATCTCCTTCCTAGCAGTATGATAGCTGGACACAGGGCTGTGGAGTCGGAGTCATTGCCCATTTTGCAGAGTTGGAGTCGGTATAAAATGGACCGACTTCAATACAGTTCCAAGAGCAAGAGAAATTGGGTCTTGCTAGTGCTACTTCTCCCATATCTTCAGCCTCATCAGATGAGGAGTTTAAGTTGAAAAAGTATTTGGATGACATGGAGCAGGCAAAGTGTTGCCGTAGGGGAAAAGATTCCGCTCCCAAAGCAAACAGATTGACCAGATTTCAGCAAAATTTTTCACTTGCTTTCAAAGAAGTAGAAGAGTTTAACCATTCATCAGACCTGATTGTGCCTGAGACAATTCCTTTATACTCTGAGATTGTAAGAGATGTTGCCCCTGTGGTCACCGCAAATTGGGGAAAATTGGTTTGGAAGAATGGGGCTAACGGATGAAGAAATTGAAGAAATTGTCAAGTTCGGTAGAGGATACCCGATGATATATGGATGTTTCACAGCCAAAGATATTGGATACTTGACCAGGATCGATGTTGATCTCAATGCTGAGCTATATGTGAGTATTCTATAAGATGAGTTACTTCATACACTCGAGTACTATGGGTATGAAAAGAACGACATAGTGTCCAGCAGGACAACGACCTGAAGCAGACGTCAAGGTTGGAGAAGGAATGGTTCAATGACAATGAGGTAGAGTTGCTGTGTTGGCCTTCACAGTCCCCAGATCTCAACCCCAAACAATTGTGGGTAGAGTTGAAGAAAAAGCTGTATTCATACCCAAATCCAGTATGCACCAACATTAGGAACGTGTAGAAGAGACCTGGGATCAGATTTTGGTCAAGACATGCTTGAATCTGATCCAGAGCCCAGAAGGATTCAGGCAGAGCTGAAAGCCAAAGGTGGATTTACCAAATACTACAAAAAAATAAAAATTTAAAATTTGATTTTTAGGAGCAAAACAGTAACAATGCAGTTACAGGAAAGAATCTGCAGAACTAAGCAGATGCCACATACTTGCAACTCAAATTTATATATAAGATAGGTAAGATGATTTTCTATAAAATGATAGTAGCCTAGTGTACAAAGCCATAGTGGACTCAATATGGAGCTTGAACATCAGAAGTTCAAAACCTTGTTACCCTTTTTCTTTTAAGTGTATGTTCTACCTAAATAGCTTGATTATTGTATCATAAGGTGATAAAAAGCCTGATGTTACCATTTTACTACAGTAAAGTTATCACTTAAAAATGCGCCATGTATGAGGGAGTCGGGAGTCTGAGTCAGGGAAATTGAGTAGTCAGAGTTAGAGTCAGAGCTTTGGCTTATCGACGCCACAGCCCTGGCTGGACATTCCCATCTTGTTTGCACTTGTGTATAATTGTTTGTACAGATGAATGAGGCACCTTCAGGTATCTGGAAATTGCACCCAATGATGATCCAGACTTGAGCAACTCTACAATTTTCTTCTCTTCCTGATATCTTGGCTGATTTCTTTAGACTTTCCCATGATGTTACACACAGAAGCAGTGTGTTTCTGGTGTGAATTTAAAATAAATACACAGGTGTTTCTCTAATTCACATGTTGCCAATAAATCAGAAGCTTCCAAAGACATGACATTATCATATAAGCTGTCCCAGATTGTTTAACCCCTTAAGGACCTGGCGTTTTTTTTTTGGTGACACGTTCGTTTTTCCCTCCGCCTTCTGAAAGCCATAACTTTTTTATTTTTCCACCTACATAGACACATGAGGGCTTTTATTTTGCAGGACAAGATGTACTTTCTAATGGTGTTATTCACTATACTATAGAATATACTGGGAAACCGCAAAAAAATTCCAAATGTGACAAATTGTGAAAAAAAAATTATTTTTGCCATGTTTGCGGGGGTTTTGCTTTTACGGCGTTCAATCTTTGGTAAATATAATGTGTTATCTGTATTTTACAGGTTGTTACGCATCCGGCAATACCAAACATGTAGGGTTTCCGTTATGTTTTGGTACCGTAAAAAAATTCCAAACATTTTCTATTTTTTGAAATTTGCGCCACGGCGCCATTTTGTGCGACCAATAACTTTTTTGTACTAACACCTACGGACGTCAGTCAGGGGGCATTTTTTGCAGGCTGAAGTGTACTTTTTATTGCTAGCAGTTTGGAATGCATGCGACTTTTATAAGCATTTTTATTCCATTTTTTGATTGCCGTAAAATGACCAAAAAACGCAATTTTGGCGTTTGGAATTTTTTTTTCTCTAGGTGTTCAGCGTACGGGAAAAAATGATGTTTATTTTTTATATATCGGATTTTTTCGGACGCGGTGATACCAAATATGTGTAACTTTTTTATTATTTTAATAAATTTTATTTTGTACAATGGGAAAAGGGGGGGTGATTTGAATTTTTAATACTTTTTTTTTTTTGTACTTTAAAACTTTATTTGTTTTACTGTAACATTTAGTCCCCCTATGGTGCTTGACCACTAGGGGGCGCGATTGTTAATACAACCTAATGCATTGCATATGCAATGCATTAGGGTTGGGACAAAGATTTGGGGGTTTCCCCACTTCCTAGACGGAAGTGGGGCAAACCGGCCAGGGTAAGTGACGGGAGCCTTCACAGGGCTACCCACCACCATGTCTGGTCGTCGGTTCGGCACAGCATAGCTGCGCTGATGCCGATGACCGTAACGATCGATGCGCGGCACCTTGGGGCGTTAATTCGGACGCCGGGGCCCATTTTGCCTCGGTGTCTGTGGGTTAAACAGCCCCACGGGCGGAGCCCCCCCCGGCACTGGTTACCGCCGGGGGTTGCTGCGATCAGCCGCTAACCCCCGGCGGCGTCGGGGGGTCGCGAGCGACCCCCTGAAAAGCCCCTGAGGGCCCGGGACGTACCATACGCCCGGGTCGTTAAGGGGTTAAAGCAAGGGCCCCTCAAACTTTTTAAACCCGGGGGGCCAGTTCACGGCCCCCTCAACCATTGGAGGGCCGGAAATATAGTTTAAAAAAAAATTTTTATTTTTGTGGGTCATACAATTACAGTAATCCCAAATTTAAATTATTGGCCCAGCAGGTATAGGTAGATTTAGGGGGGGCCAGAGGTATGGGTAAATTTTAGGGGGCCCCAGCGGGTGTAAAATTTTAGGTGGCCCAGCAGGTGTGGGTGAATTTTAGGTGGCCCACAGGTGTAGGGAATTAGGGGGCCCACGGGTTTTAGGTGGATTTAGGTCCCCAGCAAGTGTAGTGGATTTGGGTCCCCAGCGATGTAGGGGATTTAGGCCCCCAGGTTAGGTGGTTTTGGGTCCCCCCAGCAGGTGTAGGTAGAATTGGGCCCCCCCAGCAGACGTAGTAGAATTAGGTCCCCCAGCGGGTGGAGGTAGAATTGGTTCCCCCCGGGGTGTAGGTAAAAATTGGGTCCCCCCGCAACGTAGGAGAATTAGGCCCCCCCGCAGACTAGGTAGAATTAGGCCCCCCCGGCTGGGGTGGGTAGAATTGGGCCCCCCAGCAGGTCTGTAGGGTAAAATTTAGGCCCCCCAGCAACTAGGAAATTTAGGCCCCCCAGCGACGTAGGTAAAAATTGGGTCCCCCAGCAGGTCTGTAGTAAAAATTGGGTCCCCCAGCGGGTCGTGGGTAGAATTAGGTCCCCCAGCAGACGTAGGAGAATTAGGCCCCCAGCAGACGTAGGTAGAATTACCCCCCCGCAGGGTGGGTAAATTGGGCCCCCCCAGCAGGTCGTAGGTAGAATTGGGTCCCCCCAGCAGCGAGGTAAAATTAGGCCCCCCAAAAATAGGTAAATTGGGTCCCCCACAGTCGTGGTAAATTTGGGGTCCCCAGCTTCTTAGGTAAAATTAGGCCCCCCACAGACGTGGTAGAATTAGGTCCCCCAGCAGGTGTGGGGTAGAATTGGGGTCCCCCCATTGAGGTAGAATTGGGTCCCCCAGCAGACTAGGTAGAATAGGTCCCACAGCAGACGTAGTAGAATTGGGTCCCACAGCAACGTAGGTAGAATTGGGCCCCCCACAGACTAGGTAAATTAGGTCCCCCACAGCGTAGGTAAATTAGGTCCCCCCAACGAGGTAAAATTAGGTCCCCCACAGTAGGTAAATTTGGGCCCCCCACAACGTAGGTAAATTTTGGGCCCCCCAGCAGACTAGGTAAAATTTTAGGTCCCCCACAGACGTAGGTAGAATTAGGCCCCCCAGCAGGGTAGGTAGAATTGGTCCCCCAGCAGGTCTGTAGGTAGAATTAGGTCCCCCAGCAGACTAGGTAGAATTAGGCCCCCCCAGAAACGTAGGTAGAATTAGGCCCCCCAGAGACTAGGGAGAATTGGGTCCCCCAAGGTGGGTGGGTAGAATTAGGCCCCCCACAGGTCTGTAGGTAAATTAGGTCCCCCACAGACGTAGTAAATTTGGGCCCCCCCGGGCAGGGTAGGTAAAGGGGCCCCCCCAGCAGGTCTGTAGGTAAATTGGGTCCCCCAGAGACTAGGTAAATTGGCCCCCAGAAGACGTAGTAAAATTTGGCCCCCCCCGCAGACGGGGTAAAATTGGGCCCCCCGCAGGTGTTAGGTAGAATTAGGCCCCCCACAGGTTGAAGGTAGAATTAGGTCCCCCGCAGACGAGGTAGAATTAGGCCCCCCAGTAGTTAGGAAATTAGGCCCCCCCGCAGGTGTAGGTAGAATTCGGCCCCTCAGCGGGTGTGGGTAGAATTGGGCCCCAGCGGTGTAGGTAAAATTTAGGCCCCCCAGCGGGTGTAGGTAAAATTAGCCCCCCACAGGTGAGAAATTAAAAATAAAAAACGACACACAGCTACCACGTCCCCCCCGCGTCGCTGCCCCGGGGTCCTTTGTGGGCCGCGTAGTCACAGGCCACCCGCAGCATGATGAGCTCACACCGCCCGGCTGGGGACCTGGGGGCGCACCCTTCCTGTGTCTCCCAGAGTACTCTAAGGGGGGAACCCCCGCCTGGCCCCGCAAAAGCACATCTGTATTGTGGGTCCGGGGGACGCACAACATTAACCGGCGCCGCTACCATCACTGATGCAAAGGTCCTCACCCTTACCTTATATCGTTATGACTTGGGCCCCTAACGATCCGGTGGCGGCGGGTAGCGGCATCGCCAGGGACGACTGTGGTGGGGGGACACTTGCACGGGCAGGGGGTGCCTGAAGGGCGACATTTACAATAATGGGGGGTGTCTGTGAGTGGCAGAGGGCGGTCATTCTGCATATACATTGTCCCCCCCTGCCACCCAGGCACCTCCCATAAATGTAAATGCCCCCCAAGCACCTCCCTTTTCGCTGCAGAGTTTCCGCCCCCCGAAGCGGCCCCTGCTGTCGGCGGCCGCAATGGTTTAAAATTACCTGTCACGGCCCCGGCATCTCCCTCAGATGGGAGGTTCTGTGGCCGCTGCAAGTGTTGGGGGCCGCAAGCAGCGCGCAACAGGGGCCCGCTTATGAGAGGCACAATAAGTCAAGGGCCGTGGCTCCGCTGCCACCGCCGGTGTCTTGCTAAAAGCAGTGAGCGGGGGGGGCCGAGTTTTAGACCCCCGGGTTTAAAGGCATAGCAAATCTAGTGTATGTAAATTTTTGACTGCAGAAAGCAATAAAAATGCCTCAAATTCTCTATCATTATTCTAGGATTTGGCAAATATAAATAATTTTGGTAATCCTAATTGACCTAAAACGGGAAAGGTTATTCTGATTTCATGTCAGAGTGAGAAAAACATACATATGTGTCTTTTTATACAGTGTATGTGAACTTCTGGTTTTGTCCCCACTCAGTCTGACACACAGCACTGACAAAGCTGTGTATGTGGGATTTGAGGTTCTATCTAGTGTAATATTGTAAGATATAACCTAAATATCAAGAGCGGTTTATATTTCCATTTTGGTTTCTTCAGAACGACCGCTTGAATACCAAAATTTTTCCCTTTTTTTCATGAAATTTTTCAGAAATAATCAGAGATGTTCCACTAATGCATTTGGGGGGAAAAAAACT
>JAODAL010034203.1:0-44556 GCA_025379985.1 Phyllomedusa bahiana | reverse complement strand
TGGGGTTTGGGGTTTTGTTTTGAGGGTGGAGGAGGGGTGGCCACCCATAAACTGTTGTTATTTTGATGGCTTAATGCAAGGATTCAGTTGGAGGAAATGGAGCATCCAACACTCATGTGAGAGAGGGGAGCCTTGATTTCCCAAGCCTCTGGGTCGGGGGGCACTAGCAAACTGATCTTCCTCATCTTCCTCCTCCCGCTCAATTCGCCCCAACCTCTTTCCAAGGAAAGGGACGTCGGTAAGTCGGTGTCTAGGAATACCCCTCTCCTCCTCCCCCTGCCCCCGGCACAGCTTCAAAAACAGCCCTGACTTGCCTGAGATGATGCACCCTGAGAGCTGATGCGCCACCTTGCACTAGCTCTGGACCCGAACCACTGCCTAATGAAGACCGATGACATGTGAAACTGTCGGGCCTTGTGGATTTGATGGAGAGAAGCTCCGTGTCCGCATCTTGTCCGTCTCCTCCCCCCGTCGCGGGCGGGACCTGTTGTTTCAGATTGCCAACGTCGTTCCAGAACTAAGATCTCCACAATGCTCATGCTGCCCAAGGGGCCCATTGTCTGCACTGACCATTTTGGTGGCTTCTTCAAAACTGGCAAGAAGGGGTGCAGAGCTCTTTCACCTGCCTCCACTCTCGGTGGCTCAACACCATGAGGTCCGCACCGCTGCTTGTCAGGACATGTTTTCACTTCGTACTGCGTAATGGCATTGCGCTGCTCCCAAACAATCCTGGAGCATGTGGAGGGTGGATTCCAGCGTGTTGCCACGTCAACAATGAGCCCGGTTGACGGGGAGGCTGAGCTGACGCTGCAACACAGCCAGGCGGGACGAAGCAGGGTGCAAACTGCGGAAGTGCGAACTTAGACTTCGAGCCTTCCTCAGCAGGCAGTCCAGACCCGGGTAGCTCTTTTTGAAATTTCTGGACGACAAGGTTCATGACATGGCCAGGCAAGGGATGTGCTCCAGCCTACCCATCTTAAGGGGGGCCAGCAGATTTCGCCCGTTATCGCCCCACCCCCTTGCCTGGCCCCAGGTTTCATAGTTTCATAGTTTCATATTTCATGTTTCATAGTTTCATGTTTGTGAGGCTAAAAAAGACAAGTCGTCCATCAGTTCAGCCTGTTGTGCTAAGGTGTTGATCCAGAGGAAGGCAAAAACCCCCAATGAGGTAGAACCAATTGTCCCTATTTTAGGAAAAATTCCTTCCCGACTCCAACTGGCAATCAGAAAATCCTTTGGGTCAATGACCCTCTCCTGAATCCTAGTCACTATTTAAATTGTTATATTATTACGCTCCAGAAATGACCCAAACCCTTTTTGAACTGGGTTATTGAATTCCCATGACCATCCCTTGGGGAAAATTTCCCATAGTCCACGCTCTTCAGTAAAGAATCCCTTTTATTTTATGTAAAACTTTCGTTCCAAAAACGAAGGGGCCCCCTTGTTCTAGATACAGCCCGTTATAAATAAATCTTGGAAGATCCTTATTGACCTTTGATTATTTAAAAAATTTTTATTTGCCCCCCCCGAAGCCTTCTTTTCTAAAAACTAAATAACCCCTAATTTTGTTTTCTTTCTGTTACGTAGTCCACCTAGTCCTTTTTTTTTATTTTTGTTGCCCCCTTTGTCCCTGTTCAAGCTCTACAATTCTTCCTGTCACTGGTGCCCAAAACTGTACACAATATTCCATTTTGGGGTCAACCATGACTTTAAAAAGGGGAATTTTCTCATATGGCTTTAATGCCCTTTTAATGCACCCCATGATCCTATTTGTTTTGGGCTGCTCGCCTGACACTGGCGCTACAATAAGTTTTTCTGTCCACCAGGGTTTCCCCAAATCCTTCTCCCTGTCCTTTTACCCCCTTTTTCCTTTAAAATTTAACATGTAATGGATTTCTCTTCCCCCTTTTTAGCACCCACCACCTCGTCTCATTGCGGAGAGCCGTCCCCCAGCCCTGACCTGTTGTGGGGGCTCCAAGACAGATTTAAATTTTAACACGGCCCCGGGTTTTTCTGGGGAGTATGCCACCAGGGTACTTGGGGGGAAAAAACCCTACCCCCCTGCGGTTTTGAAGGCTGGCTCGACCTGAGAGCCCCTCACCCCCGGGACATCCACCCGGTCACCCAGGAGCTGTCACAGGATTAGGGCCTTGGGCCCTGCTTACAGTCCATGTTCGTGTCGATACTTTTCCCCCCACAATGCAGACAAACGCGCTTGAAATTTAGTGCACGTGGGCCCAGGGCGGGGAGGGGTTTTCGGGCAAAAAAATCCCGCTCGGCATCTGGAATTGGGGCAGGCAAGGGCCTGCGGGTTTTGGGAACCATTTTTTCCCCCGAGGGGAAAAGGCAACATTTCAAGGCCAAAAGCCTGGAAATGCCGACATTCAGGCTTTTGGCTTTGGGATTTTTTGGGGTTTAAAGTGTTTCTTTGCCCCCAAAAACCGGGAAGATGAAGGCGGCTGCTAGACGGGCCGCTGTACGGCTGCAGGTCGTAAAAAAGGCGAAAGAGGGGGGTGGGAGGGGGTTCTGGTGGTGCGGGGTACTCGGGCGACGGTGGGGGCTGAAGGGGGCTGCCCCTGATCTGACTCTGAGGGACGGGGGCAGTGGGAAAGTTTGGGGGTGGCGGGGGGGGAAAAAGGGGTGTGACAGGGGTTTGGGGGCCCGGCCGGTCGGGCTTTTTTGGCCCAAGTGTTGCCTCCTTTTCAACCAGCATTCCTGCATGTGACTGACGTGTTGGGGGTGGTTCCCCCAAAATTTTTCCCTCTATTTATGCGTTTAGGGCAAAGGGGGGCATATGACTGCTGGGTGAATCAGGGTTTGGCAAAGAAGGCCCAGGCTTAAAAAGGCCCGGCCTTTTTGACGGCGATAAGCGAGGAGCAGGGTTTGCGCTGACCGTGGCTGGCAGAATCATATCAGGGATTCTGCGCCCGCCCTCCCCCCTTTTTTGAGGGGAACCCGACTAAAAATTACCCCATGTCTTCCCCTGTCCGTGAAAGCCCCCACAAGAATTCTGTTTGAAAAAGAAGTTGGTCCGCAATGTGCATATCATATCAACAAGGGTCCTTCGTCGTCCGGCATTCTGATCCAGGAGCTGCGGGCTACAAAGCAAGGGGACGCAAGGCGTTGCGACCCCCCGGGAATTTTCCCGATTGCCCGGGTCCTTCTCCTTCTGATGGTCGTAACGGGCGTCAGGCAGAGAAAATATCCTCTTTGGCTTTTGATCTTTTAACAGCCTTCTCCCCCCAACCGATTTTGTCATCAAAGGGCTTCAGAAATAATTATCCACAGTGGTGGGTACACAATTGACATTTGGGCTGTTCATGTTGGAGGATGCTGGTGTGCTGATGACGACATTTTGGCCGTGATGGGAGGACAAGGGGGTAAGGGGACTGGGATGCGGGTTGATTAACCACTGAAGGACAGTTGGCGACGCTTTTCGTTACTGATTCACGGGGCCTACCCCAGCGATGACGGGCCTGCGGTCCTGCAAACGATGACCCACGGGCAGCGTGTTGTCGCCCCATGAAGGGGCACCTTTTTATACCTCTACCTCCATGTCCTACCCCCCCCTTTGCTGCTTACCACCGAATTTGCTCCATGTTCAGAAATATACAAAATTTTAGAAGGGATGGGAGTTTTGGAAATTCTTATTTTAAAAAACGGCAAATCCAGCTATTCTCAAACCTCAAAACAAAACAAAATTTCTGGATTTAAATTAAAAGCAAAGTAGATTATCAAGTCAAAAAACTGGCCTGCGCCAAAGTGAAAAACATGTATTAAAAGTATTTGGGTAATAAAAGGGGAATTTTTTTGGGACCTTCAATTCACCTTGGTAACAAAACAATTGTGGGTTCCAAATTAACTCAAGGGGCTCTATCAACAAAATTGGGGGGCAAAAATCAAAAAAAAAATATCTGTAATGTATTTTGGGTAAAAAGGTATTTTTTGGGACCCCATCAATTACCCGTGGTAATACACAATTTGGATTTAAATTTAACTGCCCAAGGGGGGCTTATCAACAAATCTGACTGGGCAAAAGTGCAAAAAACACTTTTTGTAATGTATTCGGGTAATAAAAGGGATTTTTTGGCACCCACAATTCACCCTTTGGGAATACCAAATTTCTGGATCAAATTTAACTAAAGGGGCCTTTTTCCCAAAAAATCTGGATGGGCAAAAGTGAAAAAACACTATCGTAAAAGTATTCGATAAAAAAAGGGATTTTTGGCACCTTCAATTTACCGGGTTCTACAAAATTCTGATTCAAAATTTTAATCAAAATAATCTATCAACAAAGCTGGGCCCGCGCCAAAGTGAAAAACACTATCTGAAAAAAAAAAATATTCGATAATAAAAGGTATTTTTTTGGGTCTATCAATTCACCTGGGTAACTACACAATTTACTTGATTTAAATTTAACTGCAGGTGGCTTATAAAATTGGGGAAATGGGCAAAAGTGCAAAAAAAATATTATAATGTATTGGATAATAAAAGGATTTTTTGGGACCTATCTTCACCTTGGGGATAAAAATTTCAGTATTACATTTTAATGAAAAGGGGCTCAATGAAAAAGCTGTAGGCCCAAAAGTCAAAAAACCTATCTGAAATTTTTTTCGGGAATTACAAAGGTATTTTTGCACCTATCAACCTGTGCTGCTTCTGGATTTAATTTTGACAAGGTGATATATAACAAAGGTGGGGAAAAGGGAAATAAATTTAAAATGGTATATGATAATAAAGTGGGGTTTTGCACCCAACAAAGAACCTGCAGTTACTAGAAAAAAGGTATCTTAATTAGGGTGCCCAATTCCCGGAAATATTTTAATAGAAAACTGTTATAATAAAATATTGCAATGTCTACACTAATCTTGGTGAAATTTTTCCAGTATTCTTTTTTGGCTTGTCTATACGTATTTACAAATTTTTTTTGGACCTTTCAATTCACCCGTGGGGAAAATAAAATTGCTGGGTCAAATTTTAAATGCAAGGTGGAATACAACAAAAGTGGAATGGCAAAATTGAAAAGAACACCTAATTTAAATGTATACGATAATTTAAAAATGGGTTTTTGCATCTAACAAAAGAACTGCATTACTAGAAAAAATGTGTATCCCATTAAATTCGGGGGCCCCTATCCAGGAATATTTTAAAAAAAATGTTTAATAAAAGATTGCAATGGTTTCACTAAGTCTTGGTGAACTTTATCCATATTCAAAAAGCTGTTGTGTTCGCCCCGGGGGCCCCCTCCGCTCCCCCCCCCCCCCCCCTGACTTTACAGGGAGAACTCTTTAAAATTCTCTACCAACTATATAAATCTTCCAATCTTAAACTAACTAAAATTTTAGGATCACAGTAATAGTAGAGGGGGGTTTTTTGTGAAGAAATATAAAATTTTTTATGAGCTTTTGGGCACAAGCAGAGGCAAGTCCTTCTGCCGTTTTCTGAGAGAAGAGGTAAAAGAAAAGGTGAGTAAAAAGAGGTCATGTGTTTTTCCCCCCGCCATTCGGCAACCATTACTCCCAAAATATGACGTCGCACACAATCTCACCCTGCTTTTCTGAAAAGATTTGCGGCCGCCAAAATTACAGGAAGCGCGAAATGGGCTTTCTTAATAGATGATCCAATTTTAAACCCAATTATCGCATGATCTAAAAAAAACCGATCAACATAATAACTGTGCCAATTTCAACTTTGTCGATAATAATCGCTCAACACTAGTCAGAATGCATGCTTACATAGCTTGTAATGAATTGTTGATTGGGTGTACTCTTTTCTGCTCTTGAAGTTGGAATATAAACGTTGTGGAGATTTTTACACCCTAAATACACCATTGTGTGAGAGCGAGTGACTAGAATTTAAAACTGCCCAGTCCAGATGTTGCAAAATGTTGCAGAAAGTGGGGGACAGCCCACACCCGGCCCACCCTAATCCCTTCCGTAATGCCCTGGCCCACCTACAAAATGCAAGTAATGGCATCTATGAAGGCCATAACCGCTTCTACAATTCATTAGTGAAGGAAGAATAATTTAAGCAAGAACACAAGTTTTAAAATTTCTATATCCCTTTTATTGGGAAAAACACACAAAAGTCGTGCTACGGTACACCAATACAATTCATCACACAATATATTTATAGTCCCTAAAGATGTAATACATTATGAGAAATTACTCTACTTATGGTCCTGATCTAGATCGTCATGTCTTTTGGCAATTAAATTTCTCTTGTAGAGACCATCTAAACATATACATTCAATATCGGAGGAGTCTTTGTAGCACTCACCCTTTAGGAGGCTTTGCAACTTTTATCCTCTGGGATACTGGGTAATAGAAGCTCCTGCTCGGATCTTGATGAATACAAGCAGGCAGCAAAATTTTAGTTTTCTAGTACCAACTCTTACTATTGAATGTTTTTCTTTACTTTAGAGTAATAGCAGAAAGTAACAACTAATCTAACCACCACAAACAGAATGATCAATGAGAATGTTACTGTAGGTTGTTTGCCCCAAAGGATGACTCTTTAAGGGTAAGATCTGTATGATCTACACAAGCTCATTTTTTTCTTTGTATCAAAATTGTCTTTTCAATAAATGTTCCTTGATTTGTTCTTGAACTAATATTGAAAAGATGAAGACTTCAACATGTTAACATGGTTCAGTTTGTTTTATGTAATACAAGATATATAATTTGAATTTGAAGTCATTTTAGATGTTTGGATTGAAGCAGAAAAGTAGCATTGATATAAGACATTATATCCACACAAAAGTATTCAAGTAATAGGCATAAACTGCTGAGCTTGAATATATATTAAAAATATTCATATAAATATTACTGTGCTTAATCATGTGTATTTTTACTGTATACTTCATCTGTAATTTATGTTGTAAGTAGATCTTGCATTTGACAGTCATTCAGCAAGTCCATAGGATGGATAAGTCAAGTTTAAGAAAATAGCACCTGTCTAACCCTGAGTGTAATTTTGTGTAGATATATTCTAGATAGTACTTTATTGAACTTCAAGTAATTCTGTCAGTATAACATGACAGTATAACACGGAATAAATCAGTGGATAAAGAAATATATTGGGGTTAACTGCAGTCATATCTTTAGATAAATTGGCTTCAAAAACATCGCAACAAGCAGCTGAAAATCTACATTTTGTTCTGGAAAAAAAAAATCAGTGTGCCCTATTTCATAATCCTCTCTCATCGATCTCACTGCTAGAAGACTGTCCCGAAGTACAACACTTTTAGAAATGTAATTTTGCATTTAGACAAATTGGTACACTTTTTAACATTGTCAGCTTGGTACATATAACACAACCACCAACTGTTTTCAATTCTAAGAAAATTACTGCTTGGATACTGATGAGAGTGGGGTCAGCTAAAATAAAACTTTATTACAGCAATAATGTAGAAGCATGTTTTGATTCCAGCAGCTTATTAAAGCAAATGTAAGGGAACTTATTGCATAGAAATGAAAAAAGTTCTGAGAGCATTTAACAGCAAAAAAATCTTAGAAACTAAGCATTAGAGACTTTACTGTCGCCACATTTAATTGTATATACTTTACAGTAAGTGGTGCTAGATTACATGAGATCCACACATCATCAGAAAGGTGCCTAGTGCCTATTGATCGTAACTAAGTGAACTCAACACTTTCTCAGATCAGACTTTTGCGTCCTCGAGCTGCTCGTTATCAATCCACATGTGGCAATATTTCAGTTTTGACATTGGGATTGTAGTAAAATTCATTTTTTAGATAATTTATTAATTTTTGAAAGTAAGGATAAAGAAAATATACATATGAATGGGATATAATTACTTGGATGTAATTTTAAATCAGATTGACATTTATTGTACGGTACACAATACACAGTGATATACACTCACCGGCCACTTTATTAGGTACACCTGTCCAACTGCTCGTTAACACTTAATTTCTAATCAGCCAATCACATGGCGGCAACTCAGTGCATTTAGGCATGTAGACATGGTCAAGACAATCTCCTGCAGTTCAAACGAGCATCAGTATGGGGAAGAAAGGTGATTTGAGTGCCTTTGAACGTGGCATGGTTGTTGGTGCCAGAAGGGCTGGTCTGAGTATTTCAGAAACTGCTGATCTCCTGGGATTTTCACGCACAACCATCTCTAGGGTTTACAGAGAATGGTCCAAAAAAGAAAAAACATCCAGTGAGCGGCAGTCCTGTGGGCGGAAATGCCTTGTTGATGCCAGAGGTCAAAGGAGAATGGGCAGACTGGTTCGAGCTGATAGAAAGGCAACAGTGACTCAAATAGCCACCCGTTACAACCAAGGTAGGCAGAAGAGCATCTCTGAACGCACAGTACGGTGAACTTTGAGGCAGATGGGCTACAGCAGCAGAAGACCACACCGGGTGCCACTCCTTTCAGCTAAGAACAGGAAACTGAGGCTCCAATTTTCCCAAGCTCATCGAAATTGGACAGTAGAAGATTGGAAAAACGTTGCCTGGTCTGATGAGTCTCGATTTCTGCTGCAAAATTCGGATGGTAGGGTCAGAATTTGGCGTCAACAACATGAAAGCATGGATCCATCCTGTCTTGTATCAACGGTTCAGGCTGGTGGTGGTGGTTTCATGGTGTGGGGAATATTTTCTTGGCACTCTTTGGGCCCCTTGGTACCAATTGAGCATCGTTGCAACACCTTGTTGAATCTATGCCACAAAGAATTGAGGCAGTTCTGAAGGCAAAAGGGGGTCCAACCCGTTACTAGCATGGTGTACCTAATAAAGTGGCCGGTGAGTGTAATATAGCATTGACCTGTAATGCTACATCACAGAGGAAAATAGTGTGGTACAAAATAACGCTGGTGAGGTTGTGTCCAAAACAGAGGAACAGAGTTATAAATAAGCTCTTGGTGCTATCTGCAAGATGTGGCTATTTTGACAAGTTTAAATTTTATTTTTTAATGCAAAATACATTTTTAAATTGAGATTTTTAAGGCCACTTTAGGCCATGGTGAAAGTTAGAGGGTTTCCTTCTGAAATTCAGTCCTGCCAACAGAATGTAAAGACACTAGGGGCCACATGTATATAAAGTCTAAAATTCACTTTGTTGCCCATAGCAACTAATCAGAGTGCCCCTTTTTGAGAGCACTAAATGAAATGAGAGGGGTGCTCTGATTGGTTGCTATGGATAACAAAGTGAGTTTTAGACCTAGACAGTTTTCATGCATGTGGCTCCATGTAGACACTAGTACACAATTTTCCTAATAAAAAAGATTCACGGAGACCATTTTGGTTATTAATATCAAAGTTCGACAGTATTACCTTGAGACACTCATCTTGTTTAGGAAGTTCTTCACAGTCTTTTTTATTCAGATATGAAGAGTTGAGCAGAAGATCCACCTCAGCAATAGACTGCAGGAGACGTGCAATCTCTGCCAGGTATGTAGAAGGCACATTAGAGGCATCCACTTTCAATCCTTCAATCATCGAGCGAGTGCGTTCTTCATGAACAGTTTGCTGGTGTAGATATATAACAAATTTACATTCTTAGTACATGCACGAACAATACTAACAGCAGACAAATATGCAAAGAAAGTTCTAAACATGTACATTGTTAAATGTATGCAAACAAAGGTATGCAAACAATAAAGTCAACGTTAATAAATTGTTAATATCCTCTAATTAACTAAGATTCCTCTAGACACCCTTATAAAATGCAAAGCTGAGGAGTTTCTATAGTGTTTCTTTTTCATTTGCACTTTGAATATTGCTTATTATTATATTTGGGTAATTTAATAGCTTGGCTATAAAAGTGGTTCTTTTTTGGTCTGTGTTTTAAAATCAACTGAGATTTGAAAAGTACAATAGGGCTTTGTTGCAATCTAAAAATATCAATGTAAATGTTGAGATTTCTATGCAACTTTTAATTTTTATATTTTGTGTAAATATACAATGACTGGCTGCAATGTCACTTCTCCAGACTTGATAAGGACCAGCAAGTATAGTATAGAAAACATCAAGAATCCAAGAAGAACTGCAACAGGAGCAGTGAGGGATCGTTTAGGTAAGTATTACTTGTTATTTTTATATTATTATTATTATTATTATTATTATTTATTTTAAAGCGCCATTGATTCCAGGGCGCTGTACATTCGAGGGGGTTACATACACAACATAAGTCAAACAAGTACAGTGATAATTAATGAATGACAATTGGCACGACAGAGGGAGAGAGGACCCTACCGCGAGGGCTTACAATCTAAAAGGGGAGGGGGAAAAAGACAGAAGGTGAGGGGCAGAATTGTATGTGGACGGTTGTAGTGACAGCAGGGTTATTGTAGGTTATAGGCAAGCCTGAAGGGAAATGGGTTTTCAGGTTGCTTTTAAAGCTGGTAAAAGTGGAGGATAGTCTGATGTGTTGGGCAGTGAGTTCCTAGTAGTGCACGGTATAGCACGGTGAGAAGTCTTGGAGACGGTTGTTAGTGAGGTAGCTAGATAAGGGAGCAGAGGAGTAAGGTCCTATTTAGATCTAGGACATTGCATGAGGGGAGATTTTGTGATTTTTTTTTTTTTTTAAAGGGTAGATTTATAGTGGGCTATAAAAGTGCTTGTTTGGTCTGTTAAACAACTGAATTTGAAAAGTACAATAGGGTGTGCAACAAAGAATTCAGAAGAGTGAGGAGTTGCATGCAACTTTTAATAAGGTTTGTGAATATACATGACTGGCTGCAGCACTTCTCCAGACTTGTTTTAAGGAGGGCAAGGTGTAGTATGGGAAGCTCAAAAAGCAAGGAAATGCAACAGAGCAGGAGGGAGTGTAAGGGTATGGACTTGCTTTTTTTATATCATTCTACACATTTGTTTTTCATTGTAAATGAAAGACAATCCTGTGAAATAAAATAAGGATTTGTTCTCATTGCTTTGAATATATAATATTTAAGTATCTAAACAAACCAGTATAGTTTTTAACCTTATAACTTAATAAGCACCAAAAAGTCTAAGGATATTTTATTGATGCATTTGGTACATTACTAGAATTCCATGAAATAAAACAAATGTGGTATTGTTTTCACATTCCAATAACTGTAAATTATGAAAATCACATAGAATAGAATATTGCACTGTAAAGCTCTTTGTACAGGGTTATATTTCAGTTACATGGAAGTATATATTAAATGTCAAGCATAGGACTGAATAGCATTCTGCTTGATCAGAAAATCATTTCCTAAAGTTGTTCATCCTACCAGTACAAAGAATCTTGTCACTTAACATATAGACCATACACAAAGCCGGAATATGATTTTGTGCATGATTCCTTTTGACCTCTACCTAAATACATTGACAGAAGACCATTTAGTAGATAGAGTAGACGGTGACAGAATTTCTTTGAATGTATTTCTTCACATTTGTCTGTCTACTTTATTCTTATAACTTTAAGGTATGCATGTACATTCTTGCATTATTTTTTTACTATGGTAATAGAAAGTAAATAATTTACTAATAAAAAAGACAGACTGCAACGTGTATATAGATATATATGTTTACAATACTGAATAAAAATAGAGTAATCAACTGAGACCTATTTAGAACATACTAATAACAGATTTACATAAACGGCAAGTTGCAGGTTGTCTTTTTGGATTAGTAAATTATTTGTTTTCTATTCTATTACTATAGTAAAAAAGAATGCAAGAATGCTCATGCATAATATATATTATAATATTATATATATATTATATATATATATATATATATATATATATATACACTATGCATGTGCATAGATATATATACAAATATAAATAAATCAATAAATAAATATATATATAATATGTACTGCAACTTGCAGTGATAAAAAAAAAAAAAATAACCTTTGCATTCACTGCTGGTCCAGAGCTGAAGTTGCCAGAGGTGTTTCTGGTCTCTGTTTACATCTGCTTCTTTCAAATGGCATGTGACCGCTACAGCCAATCAGCAGCCACTGACAGTGGTCACAAGCCATTTGGTTTAACTTGAAGTAAAAAGAAACTCCTCTAACAGCCTAAACACTGAAGTAAGATGCAGATGGGACCAGTTTTGAGTTTTGTTTTTAATTGGTTGGACATGCCCTTTAAAATATCCTATTTTTATGAGTTAGGCAATGTTCACACGGCTTAAAATGGGATGTATTTCAGTCCGTAATTAAGTGCCGGAGTGCGCAAATTACGGCTGGAATACGTCCCAGTCATTACGGTAATTAACAGTTCTCATAGAGAACAATGGATTACGTCTCCTCTCCCTGCTCGGCGAATACGCCGTGGGGGGAGATAAGTGACATGTAATTTTCTAGTGGCGTATACGCGCCGCTATTAATGATAGTCTATGGGCCGGCAAGGTGTTGGCCCCCCGATGCCGCCCCCACTCTCGCCCCCGTCCACACGGGGTAATAGCGGGGCGTAATTACGCCCCGCAAACAAGCCGTGTTAACATAGCCTTATGGATGCAGGGAGCCTTTCTGTCACTAACAGATTAATTGATTCAAGAGCAGTATTCCCTCTAAACTGTGTACTCTTATAAGGAAAGAGGAAAAGGTGCCAGCATGTATGAAGGTATTTCACAACACTTTATACGTGTCCCATTCTAAGGCACAATTAGTCTCAGCCACTTTGAAACTGGTATGGATATGTACGATGGTTATGCGCCAAACTTTGCCTCATTTGTATGTCTCACGCAAAACTTTGACACAATCGTACGATTCTGGTGCGACCCACCCCCCAAAAAATTAATTCATTCAAAAGTTTCATATATTGTGAAGAAGTTTGGACCAGAAAACTTATGCATCCCTGTTCAGACATGTAGCCCGTGTTGTTCAGTAGGAGAGCACCCGACAAGCTATTTTTTAATAAGCAGGTTACACTTCACTGGAAAAATTATGTATTTTAAGCATTACTGAATTCTTTAAGATGACCTGCTGTAAAAGGTCTTGGAAGTTGACTACAAAAGGACACTGCCACAATTTTTTTTTTGCTCATTTAAACAAACTGGAGTATAGTTTTTTTTTCAGATTATTATTTTACTCAGTGCATTACTTTCTATTTATAATAATAATTTCATTTACTTTCTAGTGCTAGTGTGGCACTTGGGCACTTGAAAACTTGTATGGAAGAAGTCTAGAATGAAGATTTTGTTTGTTGCCCATAGGCAGCCAATCAGGGCTTCTCTTTCATTTCATGTAGTGCTCTGAAAAAGTGAAAGGGGCTCTCTGATGGGGCAATAAAGAAAATCTTAGGCCTAGACAGTTTTCATACATGCCCCATTTAATTCTATTTGTCCACGGTCAATATACAAATCATTTTATTCTGCATTAGTATGTCATCTTGCAAGCAGTATGTTTCAGTATGTCTTCATAAAGGAAAATATCTATTCAATTACAATCTAAGTAAAGGTATTATAGATAAGAATTAGTAAAGTTCGTCATAAACATTTTAATGAAATATATTCCCTGTATTTTAAACCCATATTTTTCAGCTTTCCATGATATGTTTTGTGCTAGTATCACAGCCAGTTTGCAGTGTCCTTGCTGCTAACTCACTGGTTAATGCACACCTATCTATTCTATAACCAAAAAGAGGTACTGAAGCTTGTTGGTTACAGTAACAATAACAGGTTCACAGATCTTAGGGATACTTACTGAGGCACAGTTTTTAAAAGGCTATATTCATTGTCAGTTCTAATGCATCACTTATAACAAGGTCTGTGTCCTCTATATTAAGTACCAAGAACAAAAAGTTTGTGTGTATGGGAACTCATATATCAGGTCCAACATATACCGAGCACTGTCTTGCTTCCAATGCTAGCCCCTTCTCCCTACTTTATGGCCTCATGGGTGGCCAAGAGTAGACTTCCCTGCTGTAATGAACAACTCGTTTAAATTCTCAAAGTTTACCAGTTTGCTTAGTAGTGTATTTATTTATTATGGGAATCAATGTCTAAGCACAGGGTTAAGTATTCTATTATATAACATGTCTGCTAAATTCTGCTTCCTACAGCCAAAAGACATAAAAGTTTCCTTCTCACCTGCTTAAAATTGCACCCCAAACTTTACTTCTTGATACTTTATGAGTACTCTTTATTTAGATAAAAAAAGGCACAGTATGCTACAAAAGAACAATTGCAACTACATGGTAAAGATATGACCAAAAGAAAAAGTGCCCTAGAAGTAATAGCTGTCTGCACTGTGATAATATCTGGTATTAATAATGACTAAACATAAAAGTAACACAGAATGCAGATTTTACATAGTTCACTAGATGACACTTGACATGCAAAGCTTGTTTTAAGCTTTCACTTAATAAAATGAAGTATTACTATCCTAAAGCATGTCTTATTATCTTAGAAAGTAAATATCTATTTACCGTCATCTGCACTTTTGTGCCTAGAAGGTATTTGTGACTCTCGGAAAGAAATATAGCAGATGTCTATTGATTATTGTGTAATGTTTTTTAGCTTTTATGTTCACTTTATTAAGTACCAAATGGGCTTATCGCTGCTGAAAACTATATTTATAATGGCTACTAGCACTTAAATGCGTTTGTATCAGGTAAGTATTAAACATTGATATGTAAAACATAGGACCATACAGTGGCCTATTGTTCACTGCCAACATAGTGAAGAAGACATAAGTTTGACATATCTTTCTTGAAACAGGCACTTTTACTGTCCGACAGTTGTGGCACTGCACAATAAAAAGTCTACTGATTCCTAAAGTAGATTTATTACGTAGCTCTCTGAAAAGTGATTGCATTGAGGTTTCTACCTTGTACGTAAAATCATTCTGTAACAATGTGTTGCTAATGCTATATCACTGGTAATGTCTCAAAGCAATAGTTTCTTTAATAATATATTGTGTTTTTTGTTTGCAATTCCCATTTGCTCCTGGGCAGAGGAAATAATTATAACCTAATGTAACAAATAACTGCCTGGTGTTTGTCATAAGGTACAAACAAAATGTGATTTTGCTTCTCTGCTTTACATATTTTTTAAGACTGCTTGCTGAAATCTGTGGTGGTAGAAGACTAGTAGCTTAGATGATATTTCTGTTTAGGAAAGGGAACATTACACAAATATTATATTCTGCATGGTTATGCATTAGTTTGTAAGTGTGCATTCAAATGTATTGCTTTTTTAATGTTTATAATGCATTTAATAAATTTGATTCTATTTTTTTATGTTTAATTTTAAACTGGGCACTTTACTTTCCTCCCATAATCCAAAAACTTTATGATAATTCCAACATCATTTTACAGTATTCATAGAATTGTAAAGGAGTTCATATAAAATCTGCATAATTTTGCAAATGCATTGCTTTTCATATCTTGCATTAATCCTATGTTACCCATCCAGAGTCTTATTCACTCTTCCAAAGGCTTGTGGTCTTCTCTGCATGTTCACTGACATAGAAATAACAGATAATTTTAAGCATGTTTTTTTTTTAAGAAGCATTATACAGGTAAAACTGTATAAGTATGATGCAGTTTGCTATAGCAGACAGCATCAAGTTATATGATCCCATCTATGCTACTATGGGATGAGTCTGTAGACAAGCTGTTGACTAGTATTCTAGTGCATGATCATAACTTAAGGTTCATGTGCCCAGGTGCAAATCTTTAACTTGGGCCTTACCCCCTTCAGACAATGGCTTTTTACAGCTGTAGAACACTACTTTTAACAACAGGTTCCTGACTTGGCTTATTTAAAGGGGTTTTTCAGCGGAAGAAAATTAATTTGTAATGGGCGGTGTGGAAAAAATTATATTATTAGATTCCCTGCTCCGCTGCTTTGGATCTGTGTCATTCCATTCACTTCTAGGTTTGTCCTGGAAAAGGTTTAGAATCAAGCTGCAATTTTCTTACAGTGGAGCATGAGCCATCCCTGTGGGTGAAAACAAAACCCTGGAAGTCTAGAAGTGCGGATCCAGGTGAGCTCCAGAGCACCAGCAGTGGTGGACTGGAGGTAAATATAACTTTATCCAATAAGGTTTGGAATGAATTTTTGCTTGGGAAAATCAGTGCCAACCAAAAAGGTAACAATGTTATGAACTATTGACTTTCAGGCTACATATCTCACCATCCACTACAGCTTTGAATGTGAGATTACCATCATTTTATAGACAATCATCTTACCTATCTTATACATACATTTGACTTACAAGTATTTAGCATCTGCTTAGTTCTGCAGATTCTTGTCATGTAACTGCATTGTTACTGTTTTGCACCTAGTGGTGGAACGATCTTTTTCTTCTTGTATACTACAAATTACAACCTTCTCACATTCCCTAATAGCTCAGTGTGTTATTAGGTTGATTTCGAAGCAAAAGGTTACTGTTTCAAATTAAGTAGCAGCCATGAAGAAGATTTCCCAAGAAAAGAGAAACTACATCATCCAGCTCATCAATAGCGATCTCTTGACCAAGAAAATTGTCAAATTGCATTATAGGAGTGCCATGACAGCTGGAAGAATATGAAATGAAGCCCATCCATACATTCCAAAGCCAAGAGGTGGACGTCCAGGCAAAATATCAGAGTCAACAAGTTGACCCATCACAAAGTCTATCATTTCTGTTGTGACAAACATGACAGTGGACTTGGCCTGAATGCTTAGTAGTAGTGAGATTCCAAACATTTATACAAGACCCATGTGACAAGCATTACAAAAAGGCCCAAAAAAGGTGAAAAAGCCTTAACTTCAATATCATTATAGGAAACATTGGCTCGAGTTTACAAAAAAAGTATGAAAAGTGGACAGTAGAAGTTTTGAGACGTGTCATTTGAAGCAATGAGATGAAAGTCAATAGACTGGGCTCTGGTGGCTGCAAATGGATCTGGAAGAATCAAGGGAAAAGGGGGTAATGGATTGAGAAATTGAAGTAATTGTCAAGGTAGGTGGAGGAAGTCTCATTACAGTGTAAGGGGCTGTTTCACAGCCAAAGGCATTGGATACTAGACCAGGATTAATGTTGATCTCAATGCTGAGCTATATGTGAGTATCCTACAAGATGAGTTACCTCATACACTCAAGTACTAAGGGTATTAAATGGACAATATAGTGTTCAAGCAGGACAACAACCTGAAGCATATGTCAAGATTAGCGAAGACATTTTAAATAAAAAGCTGTATTCTTACCCAAGTGATTCGACTAGTATACACCAACATTGGGAACATGTAGAAGAGACTTGGAATCAGATTTCGTTCAAGACATGCTTGTATCTGATCCTGAGCCCAGTAGGATTCGGGCAGTGCTAATAGCCAAAGGTCATTTTTCAAAATACCAGCAATATTATACAAATTAAAGTCTAGATTTTTAGGACCAAAACAGTAACAATGCAGTTACATGACAAGAATCTGCTTAAGTAAGCATATGCTGAATAGTTGCAAGTGATATTGATGTATGAGCTAGCCAAAATGACTGCCTACAAAATTATATTAGCCTCACATTCAAAGCTGTTGTGGATGGTAAGATATGGAGCCTGAAAGTCAAAAGTTCAAAACATAATTAAATTTTTGGTTGGCACAGTACAGCCTATTAAACCCTGTCTCTGGCAGGACCTTCTGTACATCATGACAAGCCCAGAGGATATTGTTTGGCCTCTGGCTGCCATGGCAACCATCAGCGCCCCCTTGACATCTAGAGGGAAAAATAGTTGGGAATCAGAACTAGCTTGTATCCTCAACATTTTGCCAGAACCATGTGACTGTTGAGTTTCAGTGCCAATCATTGTTTACGTGAACTAAGGATAAAGCTGTGTGGTGATGGGGTCCTGTTGGTCCCCCTGACACAGCTGTCCATTTGCAAGTGAGACTGCTGCAACCTATATCATAATGCCACTGTTCTAGTGCCAGTCAGAAGATCTTTGAATGCAGCTCTGGGCTGCATACATTATTGGTGCTCAAGAAAAAAACATTGTAAATGACTAAGAACGGCATAGAAGTCATTGCAATTTCTTTGGATGCATATAAACCATAAACTGAGGTATAAAGTTAAAGGGGTTGTCTCGCTACAATGATTGGGTTTTAATTAAAAGATCTTTAAAAAACAAGCAGCTTTGCAATATATGTTCATTACAAATGTCCTACTGATTTTGAGCTGGCCCTGTTCATAGGAGTGCCTCAGCTTCTCAAATTTCTATAGCACCGACCTTTTTGATCCTTATCTTACTGGCTGTCAGGTCTGAATGACTCATCACCTTTGAAGACAGGTCGGAGCAGAGAGCCCCTCCTGCACAGAATGCTTCTGTAGTGGAGGGAGGAGGAGGGAGGACTCTGGCTTCTATGTCCGTGCTGCCTGGATTAACCCTGTGTGTGCCTGCTTCCTCCTGCTCTCTACACAGATTGAGCAGAGATGAGGCTGATCAATAGATGTGACAGCAGTGACCTGTTTGTTACTATAATCATGATGTCTGTGGAGCTGTAACTATAATAATACTATACAGATTGTGAACAGTTCATGCTGTACTAGGGACACATCCTGAGTAACACTTTGCAGCTTTCCTGCCTCTGTTCTGAGAGGGTTTGTTTGTTGTTGCTGGAGATGTGGAGATATGTAAGCTAAGCAGAGGGTATAGGAACACTATTAGCAATCATAGACCTCTCTAGGCAGGCACACACAGGGTTAACTCTAGCAGCAATCCCGGATAGCTGCCTGTGTGCTGAGAGGAGGGGGGAAGAGGGAGGGGGGAAGAGGCAGAGAAGCTAGCACGCCCCTCAATTCAACTCCCATTCACAGACAGAGGCTGAAAGCTATTAATGAGACAACTCCTTTAATTCTATAGTTATTGAAAAAAAAATATTTAGAAGTACTTGCATATACAGTACTCAGATCAATAGGAGTAGCATATGAGAGTTTCAAACCACAGCTCTAGCTTACAACTGATAGTACAAGTACTACATACAAATAAAATAGTTTCCCCTACCCTTTAGCTCTGTTTTTATACATAACCAATCCATTAATAAAGGGTTGTGCTATATATGATGTCTGTTACATGTGGTAGTACATCTTAGAGGATCTGGATAGTCATATACCAAAGTTCAACATTGTAATTGTTTCACATTGTATAGCTTAAAGGGAACCTGTCACATTGTTTATGCCCCCCTTGCTGAGGACAGCACAAGCTAGTAACAGACCTGCTGTTTTCAGCACTGTGTCCCTTATTCTGTAAGGTGCTGTAGTTTTCGAGTATTTAATGCTCAAATCTGCAGTTTTCAACCAGAAAAGAGTCATATAAAGAGTCAGTTTTTTTCAAACCCCGTCCACCTGAGGCTAGCCCCGCCTGCCTCAACTGATAAATCTATTACTTTGAATAGGTAGAAACATGTAAATAACTGTTAGTGGGCGGGGTTGGCCATTGGTGGGCGGGACAAACACCTGCTCAAGAATAAGAGCACTAAATGCTCTAAAACTACAGCATCTTACAGAATAAGGGACACAGCGCTGGAAACAGCATGTCTAACACTACCTTGTGCTGTCTTCAGCAAGGACATAATACATGTGACAGGTTCCCTTTAATACTATCAAGGTGCTTTTATGTTCCTACAATGGATTCTGCTTAGCCTAGATGGTTTTAATATATTGTAGAAACTATTTATTGGAGTATAACTGGGTATATCAAATTTGGATGTAATTGAAGAGTATTATTATTTTTATGTTTGCAATGTAAACCATAATCAAAGATTTATTTATGGATGCAGTATAAACCTAGGGCTAAATGCTGAGAACACTGAAGGTATATTACTAATTAAAACAATTTTAAAGCTATAGAAAATAATGTAGTTATTAACTCATGTGGCAAAATAATAAAAAAAAAATCTACAAAGTAGAGTCACATTATCCAAAAGTAATCATTGTGTGCTGTACAGACACAGCCTAAACCAGCTGGGAGTGACTCAATAAGATCCTAGTAGGTTGTCACAGGTATCTGGAGTCATTCAGTGCATACTCCATCTGCAGAAGGATGTGTGGGGGAGGATCCATAGAGCAAACACAACAATTAATGTAGTCCCACAGATGTTCAATTGGGTTAAAGTCTGGGAAATTAGGGGGACAAGGTAGTAGCTGTAATTCTTGGTCATGCTCTTCTAAAAAATTTTGGATATATATAGCCCGGTGACATGTCAGATTGTCTTACTGGAACAGTCCACCTGCCCCAGAGAAGACAATCAACATGTATGGGTGTACATGATCTGCAAGGACGGAGTCATGCCCAAATTGGTTGATAGTGTCTTCCACATGGATGAGTAGCCCAGAGAATGCCATAAAATAAATTCCCCATACGATAACACTGCCACCTCTAGCTTGTGTTCTTCCATTAATAGTTGCAGGGTCTGTGCTCTTTAATGTTTCCCATTTGACATTGCAACATTCATCCATTTGATCAAGGTTAAAAGGTGACTAATCGGAATAGGCAAGCATTTACCGATCAACTGAGGTCCAATTCCATTACTGCAGTGCAAATTGAAGCTTTTTCTGTTGATGCAACTTCATTATCAAGGTACCGTGACCACCCATCTGCTTGGAAGCCCAGTATGCAGTATGGTTCACTAGTATTTTAGACAGACATTTGGTAGCTCCTGGTTAATTTTGGCTGTGAGCTGCTTTACTGCAGAGTGTCGCTCCTCCCTTATGAACCTTCGTAGCCGATGTTCACCTTTCACATCAATGGCACGTGGCGTTCTGTTATTTCTATAACTTATTGACAATGGTGCCATTTGTCCACTCATGATACACTTTCACCACAGCATCATGCAAACAGTTCTTAAACTGCTCCATTTTAGATGTACAACCACCTTTGGCCTGAAAGTCAATTATCATCTCTTTAATCAGTTCCTTTTTTACCTATGACAGCAAAGAGGTCTATATGTGCAGACAGCCTAGCACACGCCTTCTATATCCACCAAGTCAGCTCACCACGTGACTTCCTTCATGAAGTATGCACTGCTGATGTCAAAAGTAGGACGTGGTCATAATAATGTAACTTGAATGTGTAGCTAGAAACTAATTTGCCCACTTTCATAAAGCCTTAGTAATTATTTTTAGGGGTGTATTAATGTCACTGGCCAGATAAAATTAAGGTCAGAGTAAAAAGTCACATCTTATCTCTTCAAATATCTGCAGTTGTTTACAATATAAAAATTTACTGAAATAATACCTTTGCTTTTGTCCAATTATTTTTCAAATTAGGATTTTATTAAAGTAAAATAAAAAAAAGTATTCTCCTCACTTCTCTCACCTTGGATTGAGTGCTGTGTTATCCTCACTCACTACCAGTGTTCTGTTTCCTTCCAGTCTGCTTCCAAATGGAATGCCAACTCTGATTGGCTGCAATGGTCACATACCATTGGCTTCCATTATCGTTTGGAGTGCTTATTTCCTTTATATGACATCTTGTTCAGAAAAAGACCAGAAGACAACAGAAGACTGGCAAGAGTAAGGATGGTGCAAAGCTGGATCCAAGGAGAGAGCAGCAGTATCCTAATTATTATAAATAAGAAAAGTTAACTGAACAACCTCTGTTACGAAATTATCTGAGCAAAGCAAACTCTTTTAAATGAATTCAGCCCAGCAATTAGCTGACCACTGCTGGTTTAGATTCTGGCCAACACAGTAATGCATGATCAGGCCAGTCTGCCAAAACTACAGCCTTGGCAAAAGCTGGTACCAGGATTAATGGAGAAATAGGCAAGTGTGATGCTCTGGGCAATGTTCTGCATGGAAATCTTAAGTTCTAGCACTCATGTGGATTTTACAGAATTTTTTTAAACCTGTTGCAGACCACATACTGTCATGGCAATAATATGTCACTGGCTTCTTTCAGCAGTATAATGCCTCCTTCCCCACTGCACCCCACTTGTTCAGAATGGTTTCTTGAACACGACAAAAAGTTCAAAGGGTTAGCTTGGCTCCCAAATGTCAATCATCTATAAACCATATTACAAATTATTATGCAAATTATATTGTTGTCTGATTGACCTAATTGGTTAATTCAAATGACAGTCATAATAATGTTAAAATCATCAACCGTTAGAGTATAAATCAAGTTTTATGGGACGAACCTCCCCATAATAACATTTTTATAGAGCGAAGAGACTCAAAATGCACTATTCCAAATTATTAGGCACAGCAGAGTTACACATTTTATAGGTTGAAAATTGAAAATGATCATTTTTGAAATTTGCAGCACATTTACTGAAATCAAAAGCTATTTCGATCAAAAACATTGTAACATGTTAACATTGGAGCCCTTTTTTGATATCACGTTCACGATTCTTGTATCTAATGAACTTGTAATTTTTCAGAGTTTCTGCTTGAATTTCTTTGCTTTATGTCAGAATAGTCTCCTAAAGCTGCTCTTTGGATGTGAACTGCCTCCCACCCTAATATATATATTTTGCTTGAGGTTAATCCAAAGGTTCTCACTTGAGGTCTGGGGAAAATGATGGCCACACCATGAGTTTCTTTCTTTTTATGCCCATAGCAGCCACTGACTCAGAGGTCTTTTTTTGCAGCATGAGATGGTACATTGTTCTGTATGAAGGTGATTTTGCTACAGAAGTCACAGTTTTTCTTTTTGTACCAGTGAAGAATGGGTCGGTCAGAAACTCTATGTATACTTTGCAGAGGTCATTTTCACACTTTTAAGGACCTGAGAGAGGCCGACCAGCATTTTTCCCATGATTTCAGCACAAAACATGACTCTGTGACCTCCTTGATGACATTGCAGTCTTATTGGGACATGGTACCCATCCACCAACCTTACACTACTCCATCCATTTGGGCCATTCAGAGTTGCACAGTACTCTTCAGTAATCAAGATTGTTTCAAAATTAGTCTACATGTATGTATGGGACCACTGCAACTGTTTCTGCTTGTGGTTGGTTAAGGGTGGGATTGGTTAGAGGTGGTCAAATAATATGTTAATGGACAGTTGCAAGCCTCTGAAGAATCCTACACCTTAAGGGTTTTGAGACTGCAGAGGAAGCAGCAGCTTCCTTTTCTGCCTTGCAATGTTTTTTGGGCAGATGCTCTCTTAATATGATGAATTTGTATGGCAGAAACCTTCCTCATAATCATTTTATCTGCACAAACCCATCTGTCTTCGTCATCGACCACAAGTCTCCTGAGAGTACGATGATCATGCATACATTTTTGTGAAATATATAATGTTTTCATACCTTGTCCAAGGTACTGCACTATTTGATGCTTTTCAGCAACAGAGAGATCCTTTTCCTTTCTCATATTGCTAAAAAGCTGTTGCCTGCTTAACAATGAGCTATGTCCTCCTTAAGGGTGCATTCACACAGTGAGTTTCTGGTGAGTTTTTTGGATGCGTTTTTTTGTGCAGAAATGTACATTAATTGCTGTGCCTTTCTGCACAAAAAACGCATCCAAAAAACATATTAAAAAGCAGGTGTGTTTTTGATGAATTTTTGACATGTTTTTCAAATGCGTTTCTTGTGCAAAAAGGCAAAGAAATTAATGTATATTTCTGCACAAAAAACGCATCAAAAGTGCACCAAAAATGCAGCTGCGTGTGAAAGCACCCTAAGTAGGTTTTTCTTAAATTGTGCACACCAGAAAAACTATCTATCACAGGTGTTTGAGTTTGATTTAAGTGATCCAAAGAGCCCTGAGACTCAATAAGTATGAATGGGGTTGCGCATGTTTTCTGGTGTACTTTGAACCAAAAAGGATGTATGAACAGGTGCGCTCCAAACTTTGGCACGATAAGTCCCTTTGTAATGCGCCAAAGACTTCTTATAATGCGTCAAAGATTTGGAGCGTTCTGGGGGCATCGCACCACATTCATAGAAATAGACACACTTATAATTCTTTGACGCCAAATCTAGGCGCAAAACAGTTAGAACAGCCAGACCAAGTTAAAGGTGGTCGGCCTGAACCAGACTTGTCATATTGGCACTAGACTGGGCCTGTTTGTATGAACTGCAGAAGAACAGGTTCATACATTTCTGGCGCATCCTATACTACCTTAAAGCGATTTAGTACTGGCCTGTAAGCACAAACATTCATACATGTCGCCTTCAATCTTTATGAAACTTAAATCAAATTTGCCTAATAATTTGGAACATAGTGCAGGATGTGTTGGAAAAATGAGATTGCTGGGTTCAAAACAGTTGCTCTTTCAGCCTGAAGCCTAATGAAGACTATCATGCCTGCCATGATACAGCTCCTATTACTTTTTGCCGTAGACAAAAAGTAATGGAGCCTCCGTCTTGGTACACTCTTCTGCATTATACATATAATGCAGACTTGTGTACAAGTGATCGTGCCAACTAATGGTTAAGTACCGCAGCGGGACTACATGTGTAAATAAGATATAAAAATAAAAAGTTTTAAAAATTAAAAAGTAAAAAATATTCAATGTTCAACATCCCCCTTTTGTCATTTTACAAATACATTTTTTTAAAGTTACACATAATTCATATTGCTGTAAAATTATTTACCCCATATGCTGAACTCCATAGAAGAAAAAAATTCCAAACACCAAAACTGTTGTTATTGGTCATTTCACATCCGCAAAAAATGGAATAAAAAGTGATCAAAATAGATGGTACCAATATTAAATGGTACCAACATTAACTATGCTATAGACCTTAAAAAAAAGCAGCGCAAAGTTAAAAGATCCTTTTTTTTTTCAAAGTACTATAACAACACTAAAAGGCTACACATTTTATAACACCATAACCGTATTTACCTGCAAAATACAGATAACACATAATTTATACTGAAAAATGAATGTAGTAAAAGAAAACCCCTGCAAAAAATTAGGAAATTAGATTTTTTTTTTACTTTCCAACCCACTTAGAATTTTTTTTGGGGAGGTTTGCTAGTACTTTTTGTGGTACTGTCAATAGTACCATTAAAAAGTACATTTTGTTCCACAAAACACAAGCACTTATAACACTGTGTAGACAGAAAAATAAAAATGTATTGGCTTTTGGAAGGCAGAGAGTAAAATATATATTTGGGGAAAAAAATAGGTTGCTGTTGGAAGGGGTTAAAGAATCTTCTACCAGGGACTTTGTGTCATTTACAACAGGATACCATTATAGGTCTTGTGAAATCCATTCCTTAAAAAAACTAAACTGTTTTAGCAGCATGAGGGGAGGGGCTACATTATATTAGTAAGATGTTTTATTATGGCTAATCGGTCTGTTATATAAGTGTGTTTATATTTGTTCGTGTGTTCGTGTGTGTGTGTGTGTGTGATAGATAGTACATACTGGTGATCAAAATTATCTTCTTTGCTTGACAGTTGAAATTATTATTGTTGTAGCTATACCATACTTATTGTACATTGTTTTACAAAATAACCAAAGCAATTAAACAAAAAAAAATTTTATTCTGTAGAAAACATAATGATCAAAATTAGAGAACAGCAATGACTGTAGCTCGGAGAAAGCTTGCAACAAATTTTCTAAAAGTTTCAACATTCAACAATTAGTAGGAAGTATACGAGCCAATTCTTTGATTTACTTCAGCACATCTGTGGCAACAGGACATCCCTAGTCTTTTATACTGCTTTGGTGGGATATGGTCCAATTTTCTTTGAGTCTCTTCAACAGTTTGGTAACTGTTGTGGGTTTCTTGGCCAAAACTTTGCTGCCCAGTATTTTTCAGGGGCTTTCTATTGGGTTTAAAACATTTCTCTGGGCTGGCCATTTCATTATTTCGATGTTTTCAGTTTCAAGGAACTGCATTACCCATTTTGCTGTATGATAGGGCAGAATAGATTATTCTGCAGGAAAATTGCTGGCTGATTGAGTGGTGAGCACAGGAGAGGAACCACATGTTGGTGAAGGTTCTGATAAGCATTTGTATTTACTTTGCCATGTAGCTATGTAAGAGACCCAACTCTTGCTGTCGAAAACATTCCCCAAACCATCACACTTCCTCTTTCACCTTTCACTGACTTCTTTACACACTTTTGGGTTAGTCTTTTTCCAGTTTGATGACGAACATGTTTACAATTGGACCCAAATAAATGTAATTTGTTTTCATCACTAAAGTGAACTCTAGACCACTTCTCCTCTGTCCACAGAACATACTCCTCCGGTTAGTCTAGCCATGTAATTCTTTTCATACTGACAGGTTTAGTCACTGCAGAGTGGACTCTCAGTCCAAACGCTCTTAAACATCGAGACACTGAATGATAAGGCAGATGCATGCCATGTTCAGTGCTGAACTGGCAATTCCAGCTGCAGTGTTGAACCGATTATCCACTGAGATTCTCCGCATTATCCTGTCCTCTTTTGCATTTGTCTTTTGTGGACAACTAGCTTTATTGGGGGACTTGAATAAGTTTGTGATGTTCTAAAGATGCAATATTCTAGATATCACAGGTTTGGAATGACCAATTTCACTTGCTGTTGCTGATAGGTTGATCCCATTGGCCTTAATCTGGACAACTTGCTGCCGGAGGGTTTCAGTCACTTTAGAATGGTTCTCCATTTTGCAAAGTCAGTGAAAACTAGAAAGCTAGGATGTCAGTGACATAGGATTTGTCATATAATTAAGGAATGTAGCGCCCAGTGGCAGATTACTACCAATAACTGGGAGGTATCTGAAAGTGTTCTCTGTGATCAGTGTTCTTTTTCACATATCTCAATATAGTTATTTATGCTCTGCTTCACAATATATGTAACTTATGAAATATGCATAAAAACTGCTCTTTAACACCTGTTCAAATAATTTCAAATAGGACTACACAGTGACCGTGACACTTAGGGAATTGTATGTTGTTTTCTAATTTTAAACTTTATAATCATTATGTGTGTTAGCAAAATAAAAATAAATGCCTTAAAGGGGTTGTCCAGGACTTACAAATGCTCGCTGGTCCACTGGGTTATGATTAGAAATAGAAAAAAGTATGCTCACCTTCATGATACTCCCGTTCCGTTCTGGTGGCCAGCCCGTACATCCAGACTGCCCAGTGAATATCCATCACTCACGTGCTATGTGCAGCCAATCACAGGTCACAGCATCATGTGCACATGACCACTCTGGCCTGTGATTGGCTGCACATAGCATGTGAATGATTGATGTTCACTGTGCAGTCGGGATGTACAGCCATCCACGAGGACGGAACAGAAGGTGAATATACTTATTTTTTCTATTTTTAATCATACCCCAGTGGACCAACAAGCTTTTATAAGTCCCAGAAACCCCTTTAAGTTCAATTGGCCTACTGTATCTTAAAATAACTTGATGTCTGCTCTGATTAACTCCAAAAATGATTGAACCACCAGTCAATGCTAGCTTTCATGGCCCTTTTTAATGTAAGTTATTGGTGAAAAAGAAGATTCATATGTATGTAACAAAAAGCTAGAAATAGATGTTTCTTGTTGACCCTTGTGGAATAATGAGATAATGTGGAATGTAGTGTGTAATGGAACAGACCAGGACTTGTACATTTGCATTATCTCAAAAAGTAAATTATTTTCTGGGAGTGCTAAATGTTTTACAGGCTTATATAATAATGTCATAATGATATCTCTGCTTTTACAATATTAATACCAGATAATTTATTTTTCTTAATGTTCCTACATGATGAAATAATTTTGTTATATTGTTATGTTAATAATGATTGTAAGAACACAAGAAGAAGCATATCTGGCAATAATTACATACAGTTGAGTGTGGTTTGTTACATTGTGTTCTACAATAGTTTTATTTGCATTCCTGTAGAAAATTTCTAGTATTTAAATATGATTTGTTTTATATTAGGTTGTCAGTTTTACCAACATAATGCTCATAAGCACTAATTTGTTGTTGGGTTTAGGGTCCCCTAGATATGATATATATAAAAAGCAGATGTGCAAACTCCTGAAAACAGGAAATAATAATTGATAGCAAATGTGGATGTTTTAGCTAAGAGATCTCAGTGCTATTCTTATTTGTATATTATAGATTAGGTAATTACACCATTCATTCATTTAGCCAGCTCACTGTTGTATAGCGCAGAAGTTTTTCAGCAACTTCTCTGTACTTATCAAAAGGAACTGTCAGGGCTCGGTGGCGCTCAGCCTGCAGGTAGCAACAGTCTGCAGCAGCTGATTTGCGACCACACCCGGATAGACAGTCTGCTGGCCACTCTGTGAGTGACAGAGGCCCAGCCACTCTGGACAGGGGGCATATTGCACCACCCCCAATTTGGGAAGGACCGGGGAATGCCGCCCCCAATCACTGCTGGGGGGGTTCCGGGAATCACTTTTAAAACCCCTTTCAGGTTTGATTCAGCGCCTGTGATTTTTCCCCCGGCTCCCTTGGGTGTTACTTGTGCTTGATATTGTGTTTGCTTATCCAGGGTACCAAACCTCTGTTGCTTTCCTGCCCCCTTTTTTTCCCATTCTGATTTTTACCGCGCTCCTGTTCATGATTGACCTCCTTTTTTAAACTTTTTCTCTCGGGTTTCTGTTTTTTGGGCTTGGCTTTCCTGATTTGTTATTAAACCCGGGACTTCCTGACCTTTTTCTTCCCCCGAGGGCCCCCACACTCGAGCAGCAGGGGGCACGGCGCCCAGTTTGGCACCCTGCCCCCTTTAGGGAAAGCACTAAAGTAGGCAGGGACGGGGGCGGGTTTTTCAGTCATGGCTCACTCCCACCAAACCTTGAAAAATAAACGGGAAAACCTTTTAAATAAAGTGACCTCACTTTCTCCCCCCACAAAAAAATTTTTTTTTTTTTCATTTAAAAATAATTCCTTCCTCTTATCAGCTTAAGAAAATACAAACATGTGCAGATAATACAATAATCACTCTTGCTGATGTGTTTCTGATCTAGCTAGGTCTTGATAAGGTCATGAACCAGTTGAGTCAGAAACGATTAATTTTTTAAAAAATTTTGGGTATTTCCCCCAAACCCGACCAAGGGAAAAAAATTTCTTTCAAATAAGAAATAAATTAATGTTTGAATAAAGTTGGAGCACCGGTTATTTTATCTAGAACAAACTTAGAATAAATTCAATTTTAAAAATGTTAGGGCAAGGGGAAGCAGAGTAAACCCAATTTTTTTCACCAACAAGTAGAAACGGGGAAAAAACCTTTAAAAAAGGGGCCCATCACCTCCAAGGAAACCTCATGAAGTAACAGGAAAAATAAAATACAAACCCCTTCCCTAAATATGTTCATTAGGAAAAAACAAAGCATTTTACCCCGGTTACCCATTTTTTTTTTTTTGTTTTGTTTTTTTTTTAAAAATTGCTGGGCCCCTTTTAAACAGCTCTGAAGTTTGGGGCAAATCTGCACTGACAGCTTGAAGGGTCAATATTCACAGCTGTGCAAAGTTTAAATGCTTTGAAAAAGTGGGGAGTCCACTGTGAAAAGGAAAGGGGCCAGGAAGTCTAGAAACATAAGAAAACTGATAAATTTTTGGGGTGCTATTTTTGTGTTGGATTTAAAAATAGCAAACCCGTGTAATTTAGATGTCCCCTAAAACCCTTTCACCAAAATTTTTTCTCAGTGGGTGGCCTAGCCAAAACTGGAAATTTTGGGGAAAGACTCAAAAATTCCCCCGTACCCGCAAACTACTGTTTTATCCTCAGTTCCCCCCTGCACAGTTTGTACCTCAAAAGAAAAATCCGTACAAAATAAAAGAGCTCTGCTAAGAAAGTTAAAACCCAAAAACTGTTTACCCGTAAAACTGAGGGAAATTTTTCTGGGTTCCTAATGACATATATTTGGGAAAAAAGGAATTTTAAATTTCATCTACTATTATATTTTGTGTGGAAGTGATAGGTACCCTTTAACCCTCATAAAATGAAGTCCTTTATGTTAGTATATGTGACAAAAATATTAAGACATAATACATTAAGTATTGGGTGAAGAGGACTTGACACGCGTTCTGACAACCAGTCCTTTAAACAAAAGCTTAAAAATAAACAAAATTTTGAACCCGCTATTAAACAAACAACACAAAAAAAGGCACCCCCAAACCCTAAGGCTAAACAAATTAAAAAACATACAAAAACAATCAAAAAACCAAAAAAAAATAGTTTAAAAAAAAAAAAAATTGAGAATAAAATCCAACATATGATTTAATACTTTTGGAAAGCAAAGTATTCATCATTAAGATCCAGCAACCCTCTCTTTTGAAAAGCCCTCTCCAATGGTTCCCCCCTCCCGGCCCCCCACCAGGACTTCTGCACTCTTTTTAAAACCAAAACTTAAAAAAAGCTAATATATCCCCCATTTATTTTTTGGCCCGGAAATGGGTTTAAAATACAGGTTGAAAAATTTAAGAAAAAGGTTTTAAGGTATTGGGCCGTTTCTAAAATGTCTGGTGACAAATTCTGAATCTTTTCTTTCTTTTTTTTTCTTTTTGGGGAAACCATAAATCTGTGCACCTTTGCCCGGGGTTTTGAAAAAAACTTTTGCTTTGGGGCTCCAAAACAGGGGGGAAGACAGAGCTTTTGGGCTGAGTTTAAAGAAAAAAAACAATTAAAAAAAATTAACCTGTAAACCCCTTTTTTTAAAAACCACATAAAAATAAAGCTCCAATTTTTTTGTGATTTTTAGCAATTCCCGGAAAAAAATGTTTTAACCCTTTGAAAAAATTAAAAGGGAGGGTAGAAAAATGGCCCAAAAGTTATTCCCCCTTTGTGCTTAATGTCCCCGGGAAAAAGTCCCAATTTTTCCCCCATTTTTCCCTTCCCCTACCTAAAGATGCCTATGTAAAGGGTTTAGCCCCCTAAAATAAACAATGTATAATTATTGTATTAAAGATTGTCTAAGAATGTTAATAATAAAAGATGAAATATTTTAATATGTTCTATATTTTAGTATTACCTCTTTTGAACATTTTTCATAAATACTTTGACATTTATGATAAGCTGGATAATGACTGCTTTGTAGAATAGTTAATTTCTGTCCTTATTAAGTAAAATCAACTTAATGTAGTGCCTAGAAAGTGGATTTAGATTAAGAACAAAAAATATTAACTTTTGTTTCACTGATCCTCTGCTCTAATAGGTACAAAGTATAAAATAATAAGGGATGAAGTTAAATGAATATTTTGAATAAACTTTTTCTTTAATCATACGTACATACAGATTATGTATATGTATGTTTTACTACACTAGAACTCGCTAACCCAAAACATTGAATTCTCCACAATTATGCAAATATTCTATAACCATCCTGAAACTCCCCTCTTCAGAAAAACTTAAAATTCCTGTCAGCATCATATAAATATGTTAAATAGGAATATTCCTTTAATAGTGCTTTCAAAATGTAATTAGTAGTTATATTGGTAGCCATTGACCTCACATGCCAACAATGTTTTTCTTTTCATACTTTCTGGGGCTATGCAAAGTCAACTATGTTTCTTAGTACGTATGAATCCTACCAAGAGAGGTTTCCAATGGTATATATTTCTTTTTGTATGTCATGTGGTTGCATACATATTGTCTTTATATCCAGTGCACAAACCAGGAGATTTCTTCAGCTTATACATTGAAAAGGAACCAGTAATTTGAAGTAAATGAAGATGTTAGAACATTTAATAATCTACTGTATGATTATGTTGATCAAGTAGGTTTACAGTAGACCCTGGTGGTAAAAGATTGACATCAAAGTCAGTTTTATACAGCATGTGATTATTTTCTGTTGTTGAGACCTTTAATGTGTCAAAGTCTAAGACCAATGAAGGATTTTATCATACTCTAGTGGCCCAGGCTTAAGTTGTTATGTGACATAAATCTTACCAAATCTATCATGTCAATGGTTCCATGCTCCCTCCACTGAAGCAACTCTGTTGCCATGGGAGACCTTTTGACAGTGTCCTTTCCTTCAAACCACACGTTTAAGCCCTTGCCTTTGACTCTACAAAATTGCTTATCCCCATACTTCTATCATCTCCCACGTAGACTAATGCAACTTCCATCCCTGTGGCATCTCATCTAACACTCTTGATTCTCTGTAATCCATTCTCAACTCTGTTTCACTGGTTAATCCACATCTCTTCATTACTCCTCTGCCTCAACCCTCTCCTAATTTCTTCACTGTCTACCCATTGCCCAGTGTATTCTGCTTAAACTGTTAATTATGAAATACAGTATCTCACAAAATTAAGTACACCCCTAACATTTTTATAAATACTATATTATATCATAATACTGAAGATATGACCGTTTGATACAATTCATAGTAGTCAGTGTACAGCTTGTATAACAGTCTACATTTGGTGTGCCCTCAAAATAACTCAACACACAGCTATCAATAGCTAAACCTCTGGCAACAAAGGTGAGTCACCCTTAAGTGAACATTGACAAATTGTACCAAAGTGTCAATATATTCCAGCACTCCCTTATCTCCTTTTGCCATGGAGTTCACTAAAGCTTCACAGGTTGCCACTGGAATCCTCTTCTGCTCCTCCATGATGACATCACAGAGCTGGTGGATGTTAGAGACCTTGCACGCGTTCACCCTAAATTTTATGATGCCCCCCAGATGATCAGTAGGGTTTTGGTATGACATGCTTGGCCAGTCCAGCACCTTTACCCACATTTTCTTTAATAAGGCAGTGGTCAGCCTGCAAGTGTGTTTTGGGTCGTTATCATGTTGGAATACTGCCTTGCAGTCCAGTTTCTGGAGGGAGGGGATCATGCTCCACTTCAGTATGTCACAATACATTTTGGAATTCATGGTCCCCTCAATGAACTGTAGCTTCTGACAGCTGGGAGTGCTCATGCAACTCCAAACCATGACACTCCCACCACCATGCTTGACTGCAGGCAAGACACACTTTTCTTTGTACACCTAACCTGGTTGCCGCTACACACGCTTGACACCATCTGAACCAATAATTTTATTTTGATCTCATCAGACCACAGGACATGGTTCCAATAATCCATGTCCTTATTCTTCAACAAACTGTTTGTGGGCTCTCTTTTGCATCATCTTTAGAAGATGCTTCCTTCTGGAATGATAGCCATGCAGACCAATTTGTTGCAGTGTGCTGTGCATAATATAAGCACTGATAGGCTTCCCCCCCACTCCTTTAATCTCTGCAGCAATAATGGCAGCACTAATATGTCAATTTTAAAAAGAAAATCTCTGGATATGATGCTGAGCATGTGCACTAAACTTCTTTAGTCAACCATAGCAAAGCCTGTTCCGAGTGGAACCTTTCTTGTTAAACTGCTGTATGGTCTTGGTCACCGTTCAGCAGCTCAGTTTCAGGGTGTTGGCAACATTCTTATAGCCAATGCCATCTTTATGTAGAACAACAATTCTTTTTTTCAGATCTTCTGACAATTCTTTGTCATGAGGTGTCATGAGGTCACTTCCAGTGACTAATATGGGAGAGTGTGATAACACCAAATTTAACACACCTGCTCCCCATTCACACCTGAGAGCTTGTGACACTAAGAAGTCACATGACACCATGGAGAGAAAATGGCAAATTGATGCAGGCATTAGTCAGAATTTGTCCATTTTCACTGAGGGGTGTACTCACTTTTGTTGCCAGCAGTTTAGACATTGATGGCTGTGTGTTGAGTTGTGTTGAGTTATACAAGCTGTACATTGACTACATTACATTGTATAAAAGTGTCATATCTTCAGTGTTGTCCTATGATAAGATATAATTAGAGATGGGCAAAATTGTTCTAACAAAGGGGAAAATTCGTTTAGAATTTCAGGAAAACTTGGGTTTCGGAACGAAGTCGAAACTTTGGGGTACTTCGGGTAAAACGAAGTGTGCTTTTTGATTGTTTAAAATGGTTTGCGGCACATGGGTACATGGGGCAAAGCACTCTGGGAGGAGAAGGGCTTTAGCCTGCATGACATGTGCAGAGATGAAGCCAATCAGCACCGGCGGGATTCTGTGACGTCCCGCACTATATAAGTCCGGGCGCGGACCCCGGGAGCTCACACTCCTCTCCACTGTGCTCATAGGGAAGGTGCTGCCGGGCTGTTAGCTCTTACTGAAGAATTGTTTTTTTATATAGGATTTCTGTGGGGTTTGTCTCAGCTTGTCTAAAGGGGGACTGTTCTCTTAATGTTCTATTTCAATTTTTTGGGGTTTTGGATCTGAACCCCAAGTGTGGCCCTCCACTTGCAACAAGTTGCCATTTTTTACATTTCATTTTAAATAAATACAATTTTGGATCTAAAGCCAATTTTTCGGGTTTTAATTTTTTATTTACCAAGAAACCCCCCGTTTTTTTTTTATCAATTTACAAAATTAATACACTTTCTCTTTTTGGGCAAACCCAAATTTCGCTCAATTTTTGGCCCGGCGCAATTTACATTCCAGGGGTTAATTAAAGCGTTGTTTTGCTGGTGTGCTGACCCAAGAAACCTTTCTTTTCAAGCCAAAATATATAAATTTTCCTGTACCCTAATTAAAAAGAAAATTTTAATTACAACTGTATCTCTTGTTGTGTGGCGTAGAAAACACGCAATTGTAACACGCTTACAAAGTACTGGGTTGTGGGGGCTCAATTCTTTGGCGAAATTTTTACATCCAAGGGTTAATTAAGCGTTGTTTTGCTGGTGTGTGACAAAAAATAAACCTCTTTTTCAACGCCAAAATATATTACAAAATTTTTCCTGTAGCCTAATTCAGGGTCCGAAGGTTAATTAAGCTGTTTTGTGCTTTTACATTTAGTTAAAACCACACAGTGTTTTTAAACGACACAATCAAAGTAAATTTTTCGGGCCCATTTGTGGAGCGCAATTTATATCCAAGGGTTACCCAAGCTTGTTACTGGGTTCATTTGGAGTCAAAAAACAGGGTGTATATTTATAATATACAGATACTTCATCAAACAGTGTCTGTAAAATTTTAGGAAAAACAGTATGTCAGACAGAAAAGGGGGCAGGCTCTGCAACTGGGGAGTGGCGTGGCACAAACTTTTCTGAACGGCCCAGGTCGCAGCACAGCAAGGGGACGTCGCAGCAGGGGTCACTCGGTGGGGGCCCAAACTGCCGCTGTCATCTAGCGGGCCGTGTGTTGTTCAGCAACCCAAGGGTTCTTGATTGGTTGACTAGGTCACCCTTTTCCCTCCCAGATGACATCTGACAACCCCAGCCAAGAGTCGGTGGGAACCTCAGACACAACCTTAGTTGGCATGGCCCGGGGGCTGGTCAGGGGGCCCTCACTGTCCTCAGCCCGCCTCTGTCCCATCCGTTCCCTCAGCCGGGGATCTACTATTTGGTCTGGGCTCAGCCCCATATATAGCGAGGAGGGAAAAAATTTGAGGAGGGCAGTCAGAGCTACCTTTGGCAGCAAGAAATGGGGCCATATCCCGCTTCTTGCAGTAGGGGGGCAAAGTATAGATGTGGGAGGTGGCATGGGGGGGTCATTTTGGTAAAGGGGGTCACCCTCGGCTTACCAAGCCCGGTGATGAGGACAGAGTGACGATGAAACAAAAAATAGATGATGATGTAGCCGACCGCACTTGGGAGCCGGGTGGGGCAAGGGCTTCATTCATCGTCAGGAGAAGAGGGCTTTCATCTTGCGCGTCAGGCAGCAGCGCAGCCAGAAAAGTGGGTCGTGTGGCCGTGAGTCGCAGGAAGCAGCAGTGTGAGGTCGGGGCCAAGCGGCCACGGGGTAAAAAAACCCGCTTCGCAGGTCCAAGAAAAAGTAGCGGCACGGGGCTCGCGAGAGGTAGCGGGCGGCAGTAGTCATCAGTGCGAGCGTTGGCGTAAAAATCCGATACTGGCGGTGTGGCAGTTCTTTGCTAAGACACCGGAGGAGCCGAATATGGGTATATGTAGAATCTGTGGGCAGAAAGTGAAAGCGTGGCCAGGGAGCTAACGTTTGCACAGGCCTGCGTCAAACATGCAGCGTCACCATCGGTGGCCTGGGGAGAAACGTGGCTCGTTTGGGGTGGTCCATCCTGCCGCCGCACCCAACAGCAGCAGCAGCAGCGCCCAGTAGCAGCATGCCATTGCAGCCAGTCAAGGCTCCACCACCTCTGCAGGAAGGGAGCTGTTTCTCTTTGGACATCATCTCCCGGTCAGTTTGTTTCCTTTGCCCCTCGCTTATCATGGCGCAGCAGTCGTTCGGCGAGGGGGATTGCAAAGAGACAACGTATGCGTTCCAACATCCTAAGGTGCAGAAAGCTGGACCGTTGCTCCTGTCCAAGTTGTTGGTATTTGCAGTCCCTCCCTTTCCAAATGGTGGACTCTGCACCTTCAGAGAACTAATGGCTTGTCCCGAGCCAAGGAGGAGAGTTCCAAGCCGTAATTTTTTTTCCAAAAAGGCGAGTACCGCACTTAATATATGTAGAACAAAAGGGGGTGGGTCAGTCCTTGGCTTTGGGTTTTTGTTCCAAGGTGGCACGGCAGCGCGGACGTCTGGAGCTGTAACTACGGTCAGGGCCCCAGTACTTTGTCCTTTACGGGCCCACTGGGTGAATTTTGCTTCCAGCCAGGACCACACAAAAACTTGGACAGGGACGCCGCTTTCTCCTCCACGTTGTCAAACTTGCTGCACCTGCGCCAATGTCCCCCTCTTCCTCCTTCCACACCACCACCTTTCTAGCCTCCACAAGTACTGCTCCATCTACCACATGTGTAGGGCACAGCGGGGTCACGCAGTTCTACCCCTGGCTTGCCTCGGCGAACAAAGTCAACAGGGGAGGAATGCTCCCCCGTCATGCAGCAGAAAATCGATGTGTGGCTTTCTCCGCGCCAACTGCAAATCGGAAACCATTGGTGACGGACAATGGGAGGAACATTGGTGTCCGGCTGACGAGGAGGGATGGTTTCCCTGCGCCTTTCAGGCGCACGTGTTCAATCTGGTTGTGGGAAAAGGTTCCTGAAGTTTCCACTGATCTTCAGACCCTTCTGAAAATGGCCCGGAATCTGTGCATGCACTATATCCATTCGTACAAAAGCCAGGAACACCTCCTCGAGTTGCCCGGCAGAACGGCCTCCCCAAACACACTCTGATATGCGATGTTTCCCCGCTGGAATTCCAGCCTGCAATGTTGGACCGACTGTATGAACAGAGAAAGGCCATTAACGATTTTTTGATTTATCCCGGCAGACAGAAGTACTCCCTGTTTTAACTTTGATGTCAGCCAGTGGCAGCTCAAAGCGTGACCACCTGCCTTTGTTGAGGCCATTCGAGGAGGCAACTTATTGTCAAATCGCCAGGACTACGGGATGAATAACATCATTTTCCCCTGTTCATGTCCTGGAAAAAGATTTCTGAAAAATCTGTCTGGGCAGGGGACTGGAGACGTGGCGATACATCTCGTGGCCAATGAGTCCGGTGGGGACTGAAATGGAGGAGGAGGAGGAGGGACATTGGAGCAGGAAGCATTGTCTGGTGAAATTTAGTGGATTTTCTTCCCCGTGACAAGAGAGGAGGAGCAGGGAGCAGCTGGAGGAGGTGGATGGAGAGATGAGGAAGAGAGGGCAGATGACCCCCCAAACACCGTGGGGAGTATACAGTGGAAATGGAGGCAGGGAGCCCCTCGGGGGTCACTTGTGCAGATGGCCGCAGCATGCCCTTTTTTGCCTGGCTAGTGACAGCCGAATAGTCAGGGATGATTCTGGCTCTCCACCCTATTGGACCCTCGCTACCCCGGTCCAAAATGGGAGCCTTTTTCCCAGCTATTGAGGGAAGACAAACTCAAATACTATAGGGAAAATCCTCGTAATCAGTTTGGGTGCTGCCTATGTGCGGCATGTCCGTTTCCCCTGACAGGTCTGACCGGGGGGTTCCTCAGCGCTCACGTACTACTGCCCCGGCTGCTGGGGAAGGGGGGGGTTAGGGAGCAGTTTCCAGCTCCATTTAGTAGTAACCTAAGCTGGAGTCACTGATAGCCCGCTTCCTTCACCCGGGCCTAGTGAGGAGGGCAGTCACCCGCAGCAGCAGCAGGACCTGGAGCAGTCCCTGAACCAACAGGTTGTGGCCTACTTGGAAGCACTCTGCCACTTAAATTAGAAAAATCCCTGGACTATGGGCAGCCAAAACTGGATTGTGTGGCCGCCCAAATTGCCGAGTTTGCAGTGGAGAAGCTGTCCTGCCGGCCAGTTAGTGTGGCTCAGAGCGGGTGTTTTAGTGGGCGGGGGCCATCGTTTTCCCCAAGGAGAACCCGCTTGTCCCCGGGAAAAAGTGGACGGGACTGAAACCTTTGTCAAGATGAATCAGGCGTGGATCGGCCCAGGATTTCCCCACCCCAATGCCTTAGGCGTCAGTTTGGGTTCAAAAATACCTGCCTCAGCCACTATTCTGATGCCGCCACCACCTGTGCCACACATCTGCTGACAGTTTCTCCATCTGCCTACACCATCTTTACCAGGACTGGTATTGCCCCCCACCTCAACACTCTGTTTATTGTGCCACTCTAGACCCCATGCTGCTGCTGCTGTTTTCTGTTGCCGTGACATTTCCCCACTGTGTCATTGTGCCACTGTCTGACCTCATGCTGCTGCTGTGGCTGTAGCCATGACCTCCACACTGTGTCATTGTGCCAATGCCTGACCTCATGCTGCTGCCGCCGTGACCTCCGTCTCAGTCATTGTGCCACTCTGTGGCTTTTCCCCTTGTTTTGCCACCTCCAAATTATTTCATTGTGCCACCTGCCTGGATCATTTCAATTGGCTCGCTGCTGTTGTGTCATGGGCCCCCCCCCACACTGTGTGATTGTGCCACTCTGTGGCTAATATTTTTCTGTTTTGCCGCGCTCCTGGGTGCTACACTTTTTTGCCACTCGGGCCCTGTTTTATCAATCATTTTGCTGACTGGCCCGGGCGTGACCTCCACACTGTTCATTGTGCCACTCTGTGGCCTTATACTGTTTTGCCGGCTCCAGAATGTCATTTGGTGCCAACTGGCCTTGAACCTCCCTGGGTTTTCTGTGCCGCCGTGAGCACTCCAAACCCCTGTCCCGTGATTGTGCCACTTGTGGCCTAATACTGTTTTTGCCGCCCCCAGAATGTCATTGTGCCACTGCCTGATCTCATGCTGCTGCTGTCGTGGACCTCCACACTGTATCATTGTGCCCCTCTGTGGGCCTAATTTCTGTTTTGCCGCCTCCAGAATGTCATTGTGCCACTGCCTGATCTCTACTGCTGTCGCCGTGACCTCCACACTGTGTGATTGTGCCACTCTGGGGCCTAATACTGTTTAGCCGCCTCCAGAAAAGTCATTGTGCCACTGCCTGTTCTCATTTCTGCTGCCGCCGTGACCTCCACACTGTTTTTGATTGTTTCCACTTTTGTGGCCTAATACTGTTTTGCCGGCCCCCAGAATGTCATTGTGCCACTGGCCTGATCTCATGCTGCTGCTGTCGTGACCTCCACCTGTATCATTGTGCCATCGTGCCTAATTAATGTTTTGCCGCCTCCAGATGTCATTGTGCCACTGCCCCCAACTCATACTGCTCCGCCGTGACCTCCGCTCTCAGTCATTTGCCACTCTGTTGGGTTCCTCGTGTTTTGCCACCTCCAGAATGGGCATTGTGCCAATGCCTGACCTCATGCTGCTGTGCTGCCGCCTCACCTCCACACTCTGTCACTAAAGGTGCCACCTGAGCTCTCAGCGTGTTTTTTTCCAGCTTTTTTCCCGGCATGACTTTTTTCGGCTACATTCCCCCTTAGTTTTTTGGTCAGTTTTGCCCTCTTAAGTGCCCAAAGGGAATTTTTAGGTGAAGCGATTCTGAGAGGGCCGGCAGTCAGCTGCGTGTCATACTAAAACACAAACATTTTATGAAGACCAAACCCAAACTCCCCCTGCATATTTAAGCATGGCACAACTTCTACAGCACCCTTCCCGGCTCTGTCAGCTGGAAATAGCCCGCTTTTTACGCGATTTGTGCCGAAAGTAATTCGGACCGAATTTATTTTTGTCGGAAAATTCGGCGAAGTGACCGAATCGAATTTTTGAGAAATCCGCCCATCTCTAGATATAATACAATATTTCCAAAAATGTGAGGGGTGTATACTGTATAAGGCTCACCATAATTTGTCCCACTTCTCTCTGCATCATGGACTTGGCCTTTTCCTGGATCACCTCATACCTCATTGATCGGACATTCAGTGTCTCTCACTTCTGCCTCTCGACCTCTGTTAGTGTCCCCAAAGGGGGCAGTCTGGGTTTCCCCTTTTTTTCTCTATCTACACTTTGGTCTGGGTCAGGGTCATTAGCATCACATGGGGTTTCAATAACTCTATATACTGGGTGACACCCAACTTTACATCTCCAGCCCAGATATTAAATCTCTACTGTCATGGATCCCAGACTGTCTATCATCCATATCCTCCTTCACCTCCTGTCTCCTAAAACTTCATGTAGAGAAAACTTAATTCATCATCTTTTCACCATCCCACTCCATCCCTCCACCTGATCCCTATATTATAGTCAACGGCTCTACACGCTCACCGGTCCCGCAAGTCCGCTGCCTTGGGATAACCCTTGACTCCACTTTGTCATTCAAACCATACACCCTTACCTCCACCTGCCTCCTCCACCTGAAAAATAATTGACGAATCCGCTCATTCCTTAACCCTGATACTACAAAAATGCTGGTCCATGCCCTTATCATCTCCCGCCCCACATACTTTCAAATCCTTCTCTGTGGCCTCCCGTCTAGCACTCTTGCTCCCTTTAATCCATCCTCAACTCTGCTGTCCATCTTATTCACCTCTCTCCTCGTTTCTCCTCTGCCTCTCCCTTCTGCCAATCCCTTCACTGGCTACCCATTGCCCAGTGAATTAAATTCAAATTACTAACCATGACCTACAAGACTCTCCATAACCTCTCTCCTCCATACATCTCTCCTTTAATCTCCAGATATCTCCCCTCACTCAATCTCCACTCCTCACAGGACCTTCTTCTCTGCTCTCCTCTTGTCAGCTCCTCACACAACCAACTTCAAGACTTCTCTCGTGCTTCCCCCAGTCTCTGGAACTCATTACCCCAACACATCAAACTTTCTTCCACTTTCACCAGCTTCAAAAGCAACCTGAAAACCCATCTCTTCAGGATTGCCTATAACCTACAATTACCCCGCTGTCACTACACCCTCTACAAACATGTCCACCCCTCACCCTCTGTCTCTTTTCCCCTTCCTTGTAGATTGTAAGCCTTTGAGGGCAGAGTTCTCTTTCCCTCTGTTCCAGTTGTTAGACACATATTGTCACCATTGTACTTGTTTGACTTATGTTATATATGTAACCCCCTTGAATGTACAACACCCTGGAATCAATGGCGCTCTAAAATAAATAATAATAATAATAATAATAATAAATCTCTGCCTTAATCTTCCAATACTTTATTTCACACAGTCTCCAATCCTCACAGAATTTCCCTATGTACTCATCTCTAATCAGCTCCTCACAAAAATGCCTCCAAGATTTCTCTCATGAATCCAGTTTTTAGTCTTAAAATTTGCTGGACAAACAAAATTTAACTCCCCTTTTAAACCTTTAAAAAAATTTAACCCAAAAAACCCATCTTTTCCAAAAATTGGGCCTTTTTAAACCGGGCCCGGGGGAGGGCCCATGGGGGCCAAAAACCGGGGGATTTGCCCACCCGGGGCCGCGGGGGTTTTCCGGCCCCCCGGGGGCCGGTTTTGGGGTCCCCCACCAAGGAGGATGGGGTTCCCCCCCGGGGGCCCCGGGGGCCCCCGGGCCCGTTTGGGATCATTTGCCCGGGGCCCTTTTGGGGCCGGGGGGGGTTTATAGGCCCCCCGCCGGGAAGGGGGCCCCCGGGGCCGGGGGTCCCCGCCCCCCCCTTTTGCAGAAAACCCCAGGGACCCCGGGCCCGGCACTTTGCGGTGCAGGGCGGGGGGGGGTCTGAAATCCTTGGGTTTCTAATTTTTTCCCGGGGGGTTCAGCTCCCAGGGGCCGCGGGGACCCGGGGCGATTTTGTTGGGGTTTTCGCGCCCCCGCTGGGGGGCCCCTGCACTCTGTTTGCCGGTGGCCTCCGGGGGGGAAAATAGAAGGGGAAAAGGGAAGAAAGAGAACTTCAGGTAAGTATTGGTTTTTTTTTATTTTTTTAAAACTACCGGCCCCGGGTTTCCGGGCCTATTTCCCAACCCCCGGGTCTAGCTATAAAAAGGGCCCCCTGTCTAGAAAATTTTACCCGGGGGCCCCGGGTTCGGGCCTATAACCACCCCCCTGTTAGCTTTTATTTCCCCCTTTTTCTGTTGTATTAACCACCCTTTTGGTTTTAGATATATACTCCCCTTTGTTTTGCAAATATAACAGCCCCGTTTTTGCCCAATTTATACCAGCCCGGTCTGCCTTTGTCCCTGCCCCGCCCAAAAACTATTTACCCCCCTTTGGTCAAACCTATTTTCCACCCCGGTTGGGCCTATTTATGCCCTTTTTTTCCCTTATATACCAGCCCTGTTACCTATATCCCAAACCCCTGTCTCCCCTTATTTACTGGGCCCGGGTCGGGGCATTTTTTTACCTCCCCTTGTCTGCCTATATCCCTTTGGCCCTTTTAAACCAAATTTTTTCCCTTCCCCTTTTCGGGCTTTTTAAACCCACCCCCGGGCAAACCTAAAAAGGGGCCCTTTGTTTTATATTTTTGGGGCCCCGGGCCTGGGCTACATTTAAAGGGCCCCGGGCCTGCCCTCCCTTACGGGCCCCTGGGGCTGGCAAATTTACTTCCCCCGGGGGCCCCTTTTCCCTGGAATTTAAATGGCCCTACGTGGAAATTTTTAATTGGCCCCTTTCCTGATGTTCCCGGGGGGGCCCCAATCCCCCAGTTTCCCGGGGCTGTTTTTCCCGGGGGGGAAAATTCCCAGCCCCGGCTATTTTATGGGTGCAGCCCCAGTCCCTGGTTTATTTAAAGGGGGGGCAGCCCTTTTTCCCCGGGCTGGGTTTAAAGGGGTGGGCTCTGTTACCTACCTAATGGGGGGTTTTTAGGTATTTTAACCATGCCACTTATCTAAACATTTTTTAATTTCTAATTTTTAGGGTTCTAACATAGGGGTTTTTGGGGGAAGTGATGGGAAAAATTTGCGGGTTTAAAAGGGGAGGATTTTTTTAAGATGTATTTGTGGAAAATTCAAAAGGGGGAGAGTGGGGACCACTAGAAAAAGGGGGGAACACTGCTTGTTTGAAAGGGGCCCGGAAAAAAAAAAAAGGAAGGGAAACCCAACTCTTCGGGGAAGGACAATTTCTGGGGGGTTTTGGGGCCAAGGAAGGAGAAAAAAAGGAAAAGGGGAAAAAAGGGGACAAAAACCCCCCCTCAGCGTAACGTTTTCCTGTGAGCCCCTTTTTTTTCCCAGGGGCCCCCCTTTTTTTTTTATTCCCTATTTTTAAATTTCAGTGCTTTTTTTTTCTGGGGTGGTGACCGGGGGGACTTTTTGGTTTGTTTGTGATTGTTGGGGTTGTGGTTATGCTGGTGCTGTTTTGGGTATTTTTTCGGGTTTTGGGGGTTTTGGTTCCCGGATTGTAAGCAATTTGAAACCACCGGGGAACTCTTTTTGAGGGGGGGGGTTTCTTGCCCCACTGTTTTTCTTTCTTTTTTTTGGGGGTTTTAGGCGGGTTTTAAAACCGGAGCGGTTTTGGTGCATTTTTGGGATCGTTTTTTTGGGGCAAAAAAATTTTACAGTATTTAATTTTGGCTCCCCCTTTCTCCCACAAAACCACCCCAAAAAAAACTTTAAAAAAACGCCCCAAAAAAAAACACAAAAAAAAGAATCAAAAGGTTTCCGTGGGGAAATACCCAACCTTTTATGTGTTGTTTTTTTTTGGAAAGTGGCGAGGTGGGGAGAAAACAAAGGGGACATTTTGTAAGGGATTTTTGTATGTGGGGGGGGTGGGGGCTTGTCCCCGGGGGCCTGATTTTTATTCCATTTGGGGGGGCCTTTGCCAAAAACCTTCAAAAAAACCTTGCGGGTCTTTTCACTGTTTCCTCCCTTCTTTTGAAAGGGTTTGTTGGATATTTATTGTTATTGTGTATTTTTTTTAATAAAAAAAAATTTAAACAATGGGGCCCTTTTTCACACGGGGTCTTCCCTTTCCGTTTGAACATTGCTTTTCTGTTTGGCGTTTTTGGGGTTTCCCGTTCTGTATCAAACCCAAATTAGCAGGGGGAATTTTTTCTGCCCGGAAAGGGAAACAAACTTTGGCAGGGGGGTTCAAAAATTAGGGGATCACCGTTTTGGCTTTTTTTTGAAATCGCACAGGGTCAGGTTCGTTTTTTGTGGTTCCCGATCTAAAAATTTTTTGCATTTCATTTCTTGGTTGGGAAATTCCAAAAAAGACGGCCCCGACGGGGTTGTGTTTTGCCAGCCACGAAAGGGTCTTCTCATTGTGAACCCCGCTTTTGTGTCTGTCTTTTGCCGGCTGGGGTTTAAAGGGTCCCCTCTTAATTTTTTTAGTGCTTTCTCGGGGGGTCTTTTTTGGGGAGGGGACCCAAAAGATGCATAGAAAAGCTTTAATTTCCATACGGAGAAACAATCCCCTTTGTAAAAATTAAAATTTAATAAAAAATAATAATAATAATAATAATAAAAATTTAATTAAAAAGGGATCAAAAAATGCTTAAAAACCCATTTTTGGGTTTATTTTTTGCAAGGGGGCTTTCCTTTTTACTTTGAGGA
>JAODAL010034202.1:0-44557 GCA_025379985.1 Phyllomedusa bahiana | reverse complement strand
CCCCCAAAAGGGAAAATTAAACCCCCACCCCCAAAGCCCCCCTTGTGCCCCCTTTTTTTTCCTTGGATGAAGTGGCCCCCCAACCGGTCGCCTACCCCCCGACCCCCCATTGTCCCCGGCCCGGGAAAGCATTCCGTTTATTTTCTACATTAAGTTTTAGGAGACGGGAGGAGAAGAAGGAGGATTTGGACGCCCAGACAATCGGGACCCCTTTGGACATAGAGAGTGAATGTTTTTTGGGCCCAGAGATGTAAAGTTGGGTGTCACCCAAAGCATATTTGGTGCTTTTAAAAGGGCCATGAAAAGCTATCACGACCCAAACCAACATTTTTACAAGGGTTAAACATTTTTAAAATTGGGGAGAAGAGAGCACAGCTTGGGGTGACGGGCAGCCCGTAAGTTCGGTAGTGGGGGGCGGGAGTCAGCAGGGGGGCCCAGAAAGGCGGGGTTGGGAAGCCCAAACGTCCCAAAATTTAGACCCCCCACTTTGCAGGCCCCCAAAAAGGGTATGGCACGGGGGGCCCCACCCAGTCGGGCGGAAAGCACCCAGTCAGTGCGGAGTTTTTGGGGGTAAAATCACCTACTCGCGGTGGCCAGTTTTTTGAGAGAACCCAGAGGAGGATTGAAAAATAAAAAAAGGAAAATTTTGTGGGCAGAAAGTAAAGCGTGATCAGGGACCTAAGGGTTGCACCCCCGGCCCGGGAAAATCAACAAAAAATTAAGGGGCCCCCATACTGTTTTCAGAGTGGTGGCTATTTTTTGCCCCAAACATAGCAGCACCCGGGGGAAACGGCCTCCCTTTTCAGGCATTAAAGGGGCTTCACCCCCCTCGGGCCAAAGACAACCCCTGCCCTATTACATAAATCTCCCCGGTCCAGATACTCCTGCCCTCGGCACCCCAACTTTCCAGCGGGGTTCCGTTCACCGAACAATTCCCAAGAAAAGGGCAGAAATTTTCCTACCACCCCAAATTGCAGAAGCTGACCGTGCTCCTGCCCAATTTGGGTGGTCCCTCAGCCCCTTTTCCATTTTAAATTTGGGGGCTCTGCACCATTCAAAAAAAACCCCGGGCCGGGAAAAATTTGGGGCTTTTCACTTCGGGCCTTTGGGAAACGGGTAGTGGTTTCCTCTTAGACCAAGAAGGTTTTAAGGGGAAAGGATGGATTTTCTGCGGGGGGAGTCCAACCGGGTCGCTACTACTCCTGGGGGGCATTTACTTGCAGAGGCAGCCAAGCACACGGGGTACCAAAATCGAAAGACACACTCTTTAGTAAAAGGAAAAGGCCCAAACCGGGTCAGGGGCCCAGGCGGAAAGAGTTTCGAGTCGGGTAATGTAGCTGAAAGGTGGGGTTTCCCAGGGGCCAAAACGGGAACAATGAACAGGAAAAAATTTGATGAAAGGGAAAAAAAATATTTTAAAACGGGGGGAAAATTTTTAAGAAAAAGGGGGAAATTGAAAAACCCCAGGAAAAATATAAAAAAAGGGGGAAATTTAAAATTGAACAGGGGGAAAAATTGTTTGAACGGGAATAAACATATTAAGGGGAAAAAAATTGATGAAAGGGGGGGAAAATTTGAAAAAACGGGAATAAATATTTTAACAGGGGGAAATTATTAAAACGGGGGGAAATTTAATTGAACGGGGAAAATTTTGATGAACGGAATAAATATTTTAAACAAGGGGAAAATTTTTTGAACGGGGGAAAAAATTAAAGAACAAGAAGGCCCATTAAACGATTTTTGATGTCCCAAGGGGAACGGGAAATTAATTCCCCCTTGGTGAATGAAGCACCCATGGGGAAAATGCCCCGGGGCATCCCAAAGTTTTTCCATAAAAATTTTGTGGCTTTCTCCCGCGACAACTAAAAATAAAACCATTGTGCCCAGACGATGAAAAAACATGGTGCCCCCGCACTGCGTAGGGGGGTTTGGTCTTTGCTCCCCTTCTTTGGCAAAATTTTTCCAAATCGGGGTTGTTCAAGTCTTAAAACCCATCGGGCAAACATCAAAAAATGGCCAAAAAATTTTGCATGCATTTCCCAGACATTCTTACAAAACCGCCAAGAAACACCCTCCTTAACTGCAGCGGCAGCCCCGGCCCCCCCCAACCCAAGCCTGATATTAAAACATTTCCAAACTTTTGGAAACCACCCTTTTCCAAATGTTAAAAAAGACTCTATGAACAAAAAAGGGAAAATTTTAAAATTTTTATTAAATGATCCAAGCGGACGGGAAATTACTCCCCTGTATAATTTTAATGGCCGGGCCCAGTGGAAAGCTCATGCTGACACCGCCTTTGCTCGGGCCCCCTTTTAAAAAGCGGTCATGCATTATTTGTAAATCGTCGGGAAACAACGGGATAATAACGCTTTTCCAAAACTGCTTCATGTTTCACTGACAGGGGTTAGTGGAAATAAAACGGACCACTGCAAGTGATGGCAAAAGCCACCCAGGGAGAAGGGCCCAAAAGTATTTCCCGGGGGTTTTTAAACCAAAAGCCCCGCCCCCAAAGGGGGAAATGGACTTTCTGGGCGGGAGTCAAACCAGGTGCTCCCCTTTGACGTTTAACCTTGCTTGCGGTGGCAGCGGGTTGGGAGCAGGGTACAAAATGGGTAAGGCAAACCAGAGCCCGGGGACAGGGGGTTAAGGCCCGGACAGGCGGCAAGGGTTTTTCGTGGCCCAAAGGACGAAGGAAAAGGGGGGTACATTACAGGGATAGACAACGGCCGGGAAAGTTAACTCTTTCTCTATAGACCCAAAAGTTTAATTATTATTTTTTTATTTTAAAGTTTTGGGGGTGATTGTGTGAGGACCTTTTTTTTTAACAAATGCGGGCTAAAAATTTTCCCAAACAGTTTTTCCAAAAATCTGGACAACCTAAATAACAAGGGTTCCCAGCAAATTTTTTCAACATGCTTTCTAAACCACTTGAAATCTTTTGGGAGTAATTTTGTTCCCAGCGGAAACAGGGGGGGGGCCTCCAAAAGGGACTTGGGGTTTTTTATTTTTCTGTTTTTTGGGACTTTGGGGAAAAATTCACATTCTTCATATTTGAAAAGTTCTTTAAAAGGGCCAAATTTGCAGCTTTTTTTTTTTTTTTTGTTCTGTCCCATCCCATTTTTTTGTACTAATTCAAACAACAATGGCACAGAAATGCAAAATAACCACCTAAAAACATTCCCTTTATTTTTAGGGTCCCCCTTCAGTTTAAGTTCCAAAACGTTTTCAATTGAAAAAAACGGGAAAACCCCTTAATTGAAAAATTCAACCCACCAAAAAAATTTAAAATGGGGTTTTAACCGCCCACGTTCCCCTAAAACCGGTCGGGTTTTATCCCGAGGCTGACCGCACGAAAAAAAAAACTCCCCCCTCTCCACATCAATCCCCGCAAGAACCCAGGGGATACTTTTCCCCCCTTTTCTTGGTTTCCCAAGCACCCTTGACTGCCCCCCTCAAAATTCCGTTCTCCCGTCTGAAATATTGGAAAATTTGAGCCCGGGACCACAACTATTTTTTCTAGCTGAGGGCCCAGAAGGGGTGACAGGGGCGGGTTGAGGACAGGGAGGGGCCGACCGATTACCCCGGGCCCATCCCAACTAAATTTTGAATCTGACAACCCCCCACGAGGGCGGGGGTTTTTGTCAGAGTCATCGGGAAAATGAAGTTGATGACCCCCAAAACCCAAATTTAAAAAACCCTTTTGGGGTTTTGCTCATCAACAAAAACCCCGCAAAAAGACACCGGCATTTTCTGGGCCTCCCGAGTAAACCCCGGGTGGCGACGCCCCCTTTACGTTTTGGCCCCGGGGCCCTGCTCCGGGAATTTTTTTGTGCCACTCCCACTCCTTTGGGTAAGACCTGCCCCCTCCTGCCTGAACATACTGTTTGTTTCCCAAAAAATTTTCAGACTGTTTAATGAAAATATTTTGTATATGATAAATACAAAACCCCGTATTTGACCCCAAAAAATGAGCCCACAACAACCTCGGGGTAACCCTTTGGGGAAGAAAATTTTTCGCTCCACAAATGACCAGGAAAAATGTACTTGTTGTCCCCTTTTAAAAAACCTTTGGTTTTTTCCCGGGAAAAAAAAGCCAAACGGGTTTTTAATTAAAACCGTTGGATTTAAATTTGCTTTAAACAGAAATCACCGGGAAAAAAAATTAAAATTTGGAAATTGACGTGTTAAAACCCTTTCCCTTTTAATTTACTACAAAAGCAGAAACACGCTTAATTAACCAATGGATATAAATTATCCCTACAGGAATCACCAAAAAAATTTTTTGTTTTTCCCCTTTGAAAAAACACCATTTTTTTTACGGGACAACAAAAGCAGAAAAAAACGTTTAAATTTTAACCCTTTTGGGATAAAAATTATGCAAAAAAAAATTTTTGTTTTTTGCCTTTTGAAAAACCAATTTTATTTTCTGACACAATAGCAAAAACCCACGTTTAAAATAACCCTTGGATATTAATTGCGCAAAAAAAAATGAGCAGGCCAAAATTTTAAACTGGTTTTTGGGGTTTTGAAAAAAAACGCTGTTTTTTTTACTGAAAAACAACACAAAAAACAGGCTTAGATAACCTTTGGATATTCAATGTCTCCGAACTGAGCAAAGCTTAAAAATTTTTATGCACTGAAATTGGACACGCACTGGACTTAAATTCCATACCCCACAAAATCAAAATTAGAACGAAAAATTCATGAAAACCCCTGACAGACCCTCATTTTGGGCTCTGGTCCCGACCGCGGCCAGCGACAAAACCCCGGTTTTCTTACAATGCGGGAAATTGATTCACAAGTTGAACTGGTTCTCCTCACGGTTTGCTTATTGATTTCTACCAACGCCCTCCAAATCCTCCAGCACTTTTTGAGTTAAATTTTTCTCCCTTTTTTATTAAAAACCTTTTTTCCTAGCGGTTGGTGTTTCTTTCCACCTATGCCCCAATTTCTCCCTTTCCCTTTGGGTTCCCCTTTTAAAAAGGATCACTTCTTTTCCATCTTTCCCGCTAAAGGGGTCATTTTCATTTTTGCTAGTTTTGCCTTTGTATTCTTTCTGGTTTTGCCCCTGCTTTTGTACACTTCTTCTCCTTGTGATTTTGTAATGCTGCGCCCGACCTTTTTCTGACCCTGCTCTGCACTGACTTCTCTTTCTCTCAGTGATTTTTGTACTTCTGCCCCCTACCGGTTTGACCTGGACCCACCCCCCCTTTATTGTGTTCTATTTTGTTTGTCTTGTCCTGTGTCTGACAAATTTAGGTGAGCCCTAGTCTTCTGGTTGGGGCCGACCATTAAGGATCGGGCCCCCCAAAAAGGGCGGGGACAGGGTTGGGACCAGTATCGGGGCCTCACTCTGTTTTTTGTCTGTTTGTGGCCACTGACTGGCCCCCCGACATTATAGGCGGGGCCCCATACCCCAGTAAAAACCCCCCCGGGGTTCAAATGGACCGACTTGTGGTCACTGACCGCCTAAGGATTTTAAACAACCCAATTCCAGGGCATGGCGGGACTTATAAATCAATCTCGTAGCGTTGGACCCATAAAACCCCCTTTTAACTTGGACTTGCTGCTCCGTCTGTGTCCGTATTGCCCCTACGTTTGTAAATCCCAGCATCTTTTTACAAGTCTAAGATGTTTTTAAACCCAGATCGCTTTGTGGAAACCCCACAGGTTCCGATTTTCAGGGAATCCTGTCCCTTTTTTTTCGCTTTAACTATTTTTTCCCACTAGGCAGAAAAAGTACGGTTGTGGTTCTCCCCCCAGGCCACCTCAGGTTGGGGCCACAGCTACCCCCCTAAGCCCCGGAGTGGAGTTCAATTGACAATTTTTTCAGGCTTTGGTTTATGCTACGAAATCCCAACCATGTGGCGGGGTAGAAACTCCCTGCTACATTCAGGGGGGTCCCCGCTCGGAAGATATTGTTCTGAGTTCCCCAATGGGGGCTATGACCGGGGGGTCAGCATAAAAACCCCCCTGACCATTAAAAAGAATTTATCCCCTTAGCGTGACCATTGACAGAAACTGAGGGGGAGACGCGGGGAAAAACAAGGGGGGTCGACTTTTCAATTCAAAAAAAATTTTTCTTAAAACCTTCTGCTACCTCTCTAAAAATTTTCTCCTCTTTATCCTCATCACCTATCCTGAAAAGAACCCAGGGTTTTGGGTTTTACATTGCTGCCACCGGGAAAGACATCGGTTGGAAAATGCCTTGTCTTTTATTGCAGAAAACCCGAATTTCCTGAAGACGTCCACTGGGCCAAAATCACCTAAAGGAAACGCAGAACCCCCGAGAAAATTTCCATTAAGGTAACTTGGTATACGGGACCCCCAAACAGGTAATAATTTTTTTTTTGCCTGTATCCTTGGTCTCAATTCAAGTTTTTTTGTTGTCAAGCTATGATTGACCAGGTGCTCTGCTAATTTTATTAGTTGCCTGTAGTCCGGCCTTGGGTTTGGAACTACTTTCATTGAGTTCCCCTTTTTGTTTAAAGGAGTAGATCTACCTCCGTAATGGGGGGAAAATCAAATTTGTACTGCGGGAGAAAATTTTTGAATTTGGCATTTTTCCGCATACGGAAAAACTTTCGTTTTTTGTCATGGAGAAACTTCTGGGATTTTTATTCTTGGCTTGCCCTGGCTCCGCCTCCAAACCGTTTTGACGGGGGACCACTGAGCTGATCAAATGGGCCTCATGTGGTTCTCATTTGAAGAGTGTTGATCCCTTGGGTGGTGCTGTGATTTAAAACCCGATTTTAGAAGTAAATCTGACGTCTTAGAAGAGATGTTTTCCCAAATTTTTCCCCGACCACCGATGATTGTACTATAGACCTCACCCGGGGCAAAGCTTAACTTGTCTACCCGAAGCAAGAACAAAGCATTTGTATAGTAAGGGAACCTAAAATTTTCTTTCTCCGAAGTATGTTCCCGACTACTGATTCCAGAGTTCTTTCCGGCTAAGCTGTCTCCCCTTTGCTATGAGGGATTTTCCCTCTGATTACTCTCCACTCAGGTTTTTTAAACCAAAATGAAACCCAAAATTTAAAACGACTGTGCACAGTCTGGGCTAGGGGTCATAAGATCTTAAAAAAAATTGCCAACTAAAAAAAATCAAAAAAAAAGCCGACCCAGACCAAAATACCTCCCTCTTCAATCCCCTAGCAAATTGGGGCTCCCAAGCCTAAAAAGGGGAAAATTGGTCAAGCCCATCCACTAAACCAAGGGGGGCTGGTGAGGGTCCCCCTCCCAAAGGGGGGGTATGTCATGATTTGCCTGACAGACCTCAGCTTTGGGCTGGTCGCCGACCCGCCGTTGTGACGGAAACCCCCGGTTTCTTACTGATGCTTGGGAAATTTTATTCATAGTGAAATGGTTCTCCTCACTGTTGCTTGATTGATTTTTACCAAAACCCCCGGCCAGGAAACCTCCAGCACTCTTTTAGTTAAATGTTCTCTCTTTTGATTTACAACCTTCTTTTCCCCATCCAGTGGGGTTTCTTTCCACCTATGACCTAATTTTCCTTCCTTGGGCCTTATTTTAAAAGGCCTTCCTTCAACTTTGCCTGCTATAGAGGTCATTTTGCATATTGCTAGTTTTGCCTTCTGTATTACTTTTTGGTATCTGACCCGCTGTCTACTGGCTTCTCTCTCGCTTTGTGATTTTTTTACTGCTGCGCCCGACCCCGGGTTTTGACCCGCTTGCTACGCTTCTCTTTCTCTATGATTTGACTTCTGCTCCCCTACCGGTATTGCCTGGCTATCTGACCCCTCCTTATTGTGTTCTATCTTTGTTTGTCGTGTCCCCGATCCCCGCACTTAATTAGTGTAGCTCCTAGTCTTCTGGTTGGGGCCGGGCCTATTAAGGGTCGGGGACCCCAAAAGGCAGGGACGTGGTGGGCCAGTATCAGGGCTACTCTGTTTGTGTTTTTGTGTGCCACTCGGTCCCTAAAGTAAAAGAACAGTCTTGAGACAAGAGTGACACCCCCAAAAATCATGTATAAAAATTATTTCTTTTGTGGATCTCTTTACTGAGGGTACAGCAGTACAACCGGGCCCCGAGAGCGCGGAATGTGAAAGCCCGCGCGCGCCCGGGGGCTTTTATTGTACGGTACTGCAGAAAACCCGCCCGGGCTCTGATTGGCTTCATCTCTGCACATGCATTTAGGCTACTCCTTTCTTCCCCCCAGGTTCTTTGCCCCATGTAACGCCATGTGCTTGCAGCCATTTTATCAATTAAAAAACACACTTTGTTTATGCGAAACACCCAAATTCTACTTTTTGTTCAGAACAATTTTTCCCCTTTAAATTCAAACGAATTCCACTTCTTTTAAAACAATTCGCCCACTCTAACAAACCATAGTTTTTTAAAGTATTCTGTGCTGTCTTTCCCCTGCTTTACAAGAGGCAGGGCCGTATTTGCCACTAGGCACCTGTGGGCGGGTGCCTAGGGCGGCACCTTTCAGGGGCGGCACGGCAGGAGGTCCCATGTTTTTGTTTTGTTTTTTCTTACTTTTTTTTTCCCCATCTGACCCGGAGCCGCCCCCCGAGCAGCCAGCGGGAGGGGGGGGGGTGAGGTCAGCGGCGCCGTCATCTGCCCTTCTTTGGGTGGCAGCAGCTACTGAGGGGAGGACGAGAGCGCAGCTCCGCCCCCTCTCTCTGCACACCCAAGCGAATTGACACGCCAAAGAGAGCAAGCAATGATCCCCACCCACTCCCTCCCCGCACAGGACGGCAGCAAGAGTGAAGATGCCCGTCCCTGCCTTAACACGGGTAAGTGAGGGGGCTGGGGGGGCGAACGGGCGGGGGGGCTGAGACATGTTGGGGTTGCTGTACATGGCGGGGGGTTGCTATAAAAAGGTGGGGTACTGATACATGTGCTGGGGTAGTGATACATGTGCTGGGTGACTGATACATGTGTGGGGTGAGCTGATACATTGTGGGGGAGCGATAATGTCGGGGTGAGCTGATACATGGCTGGGGTGGGAGCGAACTGTGTTTGGGGGGGGGGGGGCTGAACATGTGTTGGGGGGGGGCTGAGAAAAGTGTGGGGGGGGCCAGACATGTGCTGGGGGGGGCTCCAGAGTGCTGGGGGTGCTGAGAGAATGGCGGGGGGGGCTGAGAGATGTGCTGGGGGGGGCTGAGAGTTGTGGGGGGGCGAGAGAGATGGGGCTGGGGGGGGAGCTTTTACATGGCTGGGGGGCTGGACTGTGCTGGGGGAGGGTGAGACATGGCTGGGGAGGGCTGAGACATGTGCTGGGGGAGGGCTGAGACATGTGCTGGGGGGGGGCGGAGACATGGGGGGAGACTGGTTTGGGAGAGGGGGGGTAAGTTCGGGTGCCGGGGAGGGTGAGACACTGGGGTGTTGGGGGGGGGTGAAGATGGGGGTTGTTAGGAACCTACCTTTTTTTCCAAACCTCGGGGCGCTGTGTGTCAAGCCTATCCTGTGTTATCCACCTCTGCGCGTGAAACTAACCCTATTCTGTTTATCCTCCTGTTTGCGTTGAATATCTAAGCCATCCTGTTTTTACTTACCTCGGCGTTAAATAACTAAGCCAAATCCTGTGTTACTTCCTTGGTTTTTGGGGTATAAAACCTTTCCCGTTTACCTCCCTGCTGGCTTTGGGGTATCAACCTATCCTTGTTACCCCCCTGTGGCGTTGGGTACTAAGCCTACCCTTGTTACCCTACCTGGGGGTTTGGGGTATCTAACCATCCGGGGTTTCCTACCGCTGGCTTTGGGGATCTAAGCCTACCTTTGTTATCCTACCTGCTGGCTTGGGTACTAACCCTATCCTTTTTTATCCACCTGTGGCTTTGGGGAAATCTAAGCCTTTTCCTTGTTACCTCCCTGCTGGCTTTGGGGAAACTAAGCTATCAGTGTTACCCCTACCGTGGGGGGATCAAGCCTATCCTGTGTTACCTACCTGCTTTTCCTGGGTTTTGCAGCATTTTGTAATGTGCTTATTTTAAAAGCATGTGCTGGCCCGGCGTGTATTTCTTTAACGGTGTGGCCGACCCCCAAGACTTTCAATGTCACTTTTTTTCCGGTTCGCAGACACTTTGGGGGAAAACCAGCAGGTAATAAAGGCTTCGTGGAGCTATAAATTACGTTTTTTGGGGCCTACTACGGTGTTTGCACTAGGGGTGTCACCACATAGGGTCATGTATGGGGTAATTACACGCAGAGTCTGTGTGCCGGATCTACCAAAAAGGCACTTATGGGGAAAATATACGCTGCAGAGTCTTTTCACTGGTGTCAAAACCCCACCAAAAAAGGGTTCATTATTAAAAAAAAAAATTACATTTCGCAGAGTCTTTTGTAAAAGGTGTCTACCACTATATGGTCACTGTAGGGAGGTAAATACAGTCTCAGAGCTGTGTACACGGTGTCTACCACTATAGGTCACTGTATGGGGGTAAATACAGTCTGCAATCTTGTACCTGGGGTCTACCACTATATGGTCACTGTAGGAGGAAATACATTTCGGGTTGTGTACATGGTTCTACCACACACAAATGGTCACTGAGGGAGGAAATACATCTGCAGAGTCGTGTAAGGTGTCTCCCACATATGGCCACTGATGGTGAAAAATACATTTAAAGACCCTGTTACCTGGTGTCTAAAAAAAAAATTTTGTCCTGTATGGTGGTAATAACATCGCAAGCCTGGTACATTTTTGTCTCCCACTAAGGTCACGGGAGGAAATAACATTCGCAGAGTATTTGCCCCGTGTCTCCACTAATGGTCACTGTAAGTGGTAATATACTCGCCGGGCCTGGTACACTGGGTCCCCACTATATGGCACTTTTTTGGGGAAATACATCTGCAGAGCCTTGTACACTGGTGTCTACCACTCTTTGGTCTTTGTAAGGGAAATATTATTTGAGTGAGTGGTTTTATGTCAGGGGAAGTTTTCGGTACTCCCAGCTTTCCTGATCTAAAAAGGCATCCCAAGCTAGAAAGCTGGGGGGACAGCAAACCCTTCAATTAGCTTTCTTCTAGACCATTTCATGGTTAAATGGTGGGCTTTTGTAAAGGGGGGGGGCATATGTGAAAGGGGCGGGTAATGCAAAATTGTTAAGGGGCTATTCAGGGTTTTGTGCCAGGGCAGCATGACCTAAAAACAGCCCCGACAAAAGGTGTTAAAAAAGGCGTTTGGGGGCGGAGAAGAGTTTTTTCACAATAAACAAACCAAAAATTTGATTTCAGAATTTGCATTAATTTTATTTAAAATTTGTTTTTATTTCAGTTTCTGCTACCTCTGCAGATTAGCATTTAAATTTATGTAAGTTTACTTGGAATAGAAAAAGAATGTAACAAGGTGTCAACCCTCTGTGCCACAGCTAGTAAAATAATTTCCATTATGAATACTTTCACCTACAAATCTTTCCACTGTATTATTAAAACTAATTTGAAAACCCTTTTTTTCGCAAAAAACCGGTGAACGCACAGTACTAAATCAAATTTAAACCCATAGAGGAAAAAAGGCTTGATGCACAGCTATTAACAATTATTTATGAGCACAAAACCTCCTGAATTTTTTTTTATAAAAAAGGGATCCCGCACATTTTCAAGTCTTTCAACAGCAGCACAAGCACGACCTGAGACAACTTCTTGTCTGTATATGACCAGACATTAGAATTTAAAGAGGTGAAAAAGGACTTGTGACTTCTTCTGACTTGTCTGTTAGTAAATCCTTGTGTTCTCTGTGAAATACTTCTTCTAGATCATCTTCTCCTATACCTCTGTGCTGTGCCGTTTCTCTGTTATACTTTCTAGAAATATAAGGCCTTGTCTCCGCTGCACAGGATACTGATCGTATTTTCGTCGCTTTTAGTTTTTAAAAGCACTGAAGATATGATCTTCCTTGCAGCTCCATAGGCGGCAATAGAAAAGACGAGCTGTAGTCTCTACAGCTCGTCTTTTCTCCGCTCGTCTTCTGTCGCCGTCGTATTATACAACATGCGCTTTTAGTTTTCTTGTCGTCTTCCCATACAAAACAATAGTATGGGTGATGGCAAAAAAAACGAGAAGCGACTGTGGTTTTTGTACAAAGCGTGACAAAAAATGCGGTCCTGTATAGGAAAAAAAATGGCCGCTTTTGGGCCGTTTTTTTTTGTCCGATGCAGTGGAGACATATCCTAATACTGAATCAGTCAGCTGGTTGTTACCATTACAGTCTTAGAGGGGAGTGATCCTACACTCACTGATTCTGTCAGCATGAATTAGACAATGTCACACTGTGCAGGGAAACCCCTCCCCCCCCCCAACTGGTAACAGCTATCTGACAGATTGGTAATGAATTGCTAAGAGGAGTAACGGAAAGCACATATAATACAGATTTCAAGAAATATGCTTTAGAATTGTTATTTCATTGTCACTGCAAAACTTTAGGTAGACTTTGAAAGCTCAGAGTTCAATCTCCAATTAACTTTGGGATTTACACTGTGTGAAGAATTATTAGGCAAAAGAGTATTTTGATCACATCATCCTTTTTATACATGTTGTCCAACTCCAAGCTGTATAGGCTTGAAACCCAACTACCACTTAAGTAAATCAGGTGATGTGCATCTCTGTAATGAGGAGGGGTGTGGTCTAATGACATCAACGCCCTATATAAGGTGTGCTTAATTATTAGGCAACTTCCTTTCCTTTGGCAAAATGGGTCAGAAGAGATATTTGACGGACTCTGAAAAGTCAAGAATTGTGAGATGTCTTGCATAGGGATGCAGCAGTCTTGAAATTGCCAAACTTTTGAAGTGCGATTACCAAACAATCAAGCGTTTCATGGAAAATAGCCAACAGGGCCGCAAGAAGCATGTTGAAAAAAAAGGCACAAAATAACTGCCCATGGATTGAGGAAACTCAAGCATGAAGCTGCCAAGTTGCCATTAGCCACCAGCTGTGCCATATTTCAGAGCTGCAACATTACTGGAGTATCAAAAAGCACAAGGTGTGCGCTACTCAGGGACATGGCCAAGGTAAGGAAGACTGAGGATAGAAGACCACACCTTTGACAATAAACATAAGATAAAACGTCTCAGGACTGGGGCCAAGAAAATATCTTAAGACTGTGATTTTTTTTTAAGGTTTTATTGGAGATGATGAAATGAGAGTGACTCTTGATGGGCCAGATGGATGGGGAACGAGGCTGAACATCAGTAAAAGCAGAGGGCTTTCAATCGACTACAGACACCTGCTGGTGGAGGTGGGTTGGTACTGGGTATTGTCAAGATGCTTAAATCAGGTGTGGAATCTATCCTTTGTCTCTCCTTATCCAATTAAATGCCTCCTCCGAATTATTTTATTATTATTGTGCGCGGCAGCCAGAGCTCGAGGAAAACACGACCGACCCTTCCGGTTTCGGACATGTATCTGAAGTTTATTCACAGTAAATTACATTCCAATAGATGGTCTTTTTATATCACCATGACTATTACTATCACCACATGATTGTTTAATTGGTGGCTTCGCTTTAAGAGACAATGTTAGTATTTTGCTTTGTTACGGTATGAAGCTTTAGCTGAATTATGATTCATTCCGAAGCTTATCCTCTTTATTATCTGGGGGGAGGAGGGTAAGTCCTTGACTTTCTTTGCTTCTCAACAGGGCAATGCATCTAGTCTCTAGAAGGAAGCTGTGATGAGAGATATTCTGATAGTTCGATTAAGGATGTATAGCAGTAAAAGCAGTTTAACAAATCTATCGATGATGAGATTAATAAGAATATAATGTTTGGAAACAGACGTTTATGTTTTTTTCCTTTAAATTACCAAACTTGACAGTATGGGCTGGTATCATCAAAGATGACCTTGTGGGGACCTTTTCGGGTTGAGGATGGAGTGAAGCTCAACTCCCAGACCTACTGCCAGTTGCTGGAAGACACCTTTGTTGTAGCCGCCAAAACGTTTAGATGTTGATCGGGTTTTCAAATTAAAAAATCGGTTGGAGGTAAAAAATAGTTTCAAAATTTATTCAATGCAAGCATTGGAAATCACTCAGTAAACAGTCAGCAGCTGTATAATCACCACGTTGATCATTCTAACCCAGACAAAGAAGTTACCCAACCTTTATGCCAATCCCAACCCCACTTCTTGAAGATTACTTGAGCCAATCTCGTCTTTTACCTAAAAAAAAATAAAATCTAATTCTATACGTTGATTTAAAAGTTATGGCGAATGTCGTTTTCTTACGCAAACAAAGAGTCTCCTTTACTGGTCCCTGATCAATGGCTCCTTTTGGTCGAGCCCAAGGTGCTTGTAATTTATTCTTGGAGCACGGATGTCTCACTGATGATAGGGTCCTCTAATTAAGCATGCTTTCTGATGAGATCTATGCATCCTGTTCCTTATGGGCTGATTACAACAGATTTAAGCATATATAGTTTTATATAAGTATAGTTATATATAGTATAATATATATATTATTATATATATCGTATGAAAGTATAAAGATACAAATATTAACCTCAAATTTTCCCCTTGTGCCGTTTTGTGCGTTGGTGATCAGATCCAATGTCTTTTAGTTTTTTTTTTTCAGGAAATAGGATCGTCTAACATTATTAAGCTCATCAACATATTGAGGTTAAGGTGTCTATACCCTGAAGAGAAGATATTATATTCCCCTAAGTCACGACGAGATACAACTATTTGCTTCTTTGGACTTTTTGCGAACACTACCTTTATGGACAAGATATTTTAAACATTTGATACATACATATATTATTAATATTAGCTATTACACCTTGCATAATTCATCTGTAATATCACCTGTCAGCCACCGTAGGCCTCTGAACCAATTTGCTGGGGTTTAAGAATGAAAAACAACCAAACAAGTCCTCCTTCACTTTGTTGTGTTTTCTTAAACCAATAATCACTCAGTTTCTGTGTTTATTCAAAGTCTGCTCTTATCTGCAATATTTCCTGCTGGGTCAATGTTTATCGACAACAGGGCGGGGGCTATAATTTGGCACATCCCTCACCTTCCCATGCAGTAAGATAGCTAAAGACTATTGTTATGTTTTGATTAAGCTACTAAGATGACCTGATCTAGCTGAGCACTGGTAGATTCTGTGTAGGTCCATAATGGCCCAGTTCTGTCATGTAAGTAATCTGTGGGCCTCTAACTAACTAATCAAGTTTTCATTTTACCATAGGATATAGAAATAAAGTACCTCCAATTTTATTACATATACCAATGGTAATGTTAAATGAGGTGTTTTTCCCATTTCTCCTTGGTTTATCTTGCTGCCCTTTTATATAATGTCTGTCCTGGGGTATCTTGTTTATGTCTATATCTTTATGGGGGACTAAGAAGGTAGAAAGGTGCAGACTGGCTATAGAGCCTATGTTCCTTCTACTCCAAAAGGAATCCATTTTATATGCAGCTTCCCACAGACAATTATACATGTCTTCTGGTAAGTCTTTCAGATGTGTGAAACCCATGTAACAGATTTTATTGCTATCATGTACTACGGTCGCAGTTGTATTAATCACACAGCCTCATCTCCTTTTCCTTTGTACTATCCACAAAGATCCTCCGCAACCGGTTATTCCCAAAATCCACATTGAAAATCTTACCATTATCTTGAGGTGCTTGATTGCTAAATGTCCATTTTCAAATGCAGCACACTCATCACCAATCTCGAAAAGGGACAGTATTTATTCCTTCCCAATTTGGATCATGGTTTATCTACTATCTAAACAAGTAGCTCCTACCCTTTACATGGGTTCGTACATTTATCATTAAATGGAGGACTTACCCATGACACTTTTAGTTCAGCAGCCCATATTTTTCTTAACTTACTTTTGAGGGACTGGTACTCTCTTAGATTCCAACCTCTTGTACTAGCACATTCACACTCTGACCCTCTTTATGTATGGTTGTGAGGTTAAATTTGGAAAAGGGTGAATGTTCCATCCTGCTATGGGTAAGGGTACTCAGTGGTTATTCCAATCGTTAATCCATATTCGGAATTGAGCAGTACCATCTAGGGTGGCTAACAAGACATTATTTGGACAGTTCCTACAGGTTAAAGGGATTTGCTAGATATGGAATAATTCTTGCACTTGCTTGGGGTGTGCATACATATTCAAACAGTCACTGTACTTATTGTGTCAGTATTTTCTACTAAGTGAATCATATAATAGTTTATGATGTTGCAGGAACTTATTATCCCAAGGATTTTTTAGCTATCATGTAGTTGTAATTTAAACCCACCCCTGTGAGTCAACAGTAAAAATAAACAGCGTATTCCATCTTTTTTAATCACGGGGAGGAGTTACCTTTTGCATTGGCTGGCGGTGGACCCAGTTGTTCTTTTCCCCCTAGTTTCACGAGGTCTCAGTTGTCAGCAAACTTGGAAGGGGCCATCTTAAAAGGGGTTCAAAGGCTCCTTCTCACGTGTCTTTTAAGGATCACCCAGTCATCTGGCTCAAGGTTGTGGCTGCTTAGATCACTGCTTGGATCTGGAATGGAATCAAAAACTTGTTTATGTACTGCTTTAAGGTGTTTGTGCAGGGTCTGTTTCATATCCTGTCATGCTGCTATGTTGCATCTGTAAGACCTGTTGGAAATAGAGTCCTGTCTTAGGGGAAGTACCAAACAAGATCTCATAGGCAGATAGCTTTGTTTTTCTGTGGGGTGTACAACGAACTGAGAACAAAGCTATTGGCAAACACTCTGGCCATGGTTTCCCTGTTTCCTCCATAGTTTTTTGAATTTTAAGCTTTAGAGTTCCATTCAACCGTTCTACTTTTCCATTGCTCTGAGGATGGTAGGGAACATGAAAGGCCTGTTCTATACCTAAGGCACCTGTCACTTCCTTCATGATTTCCCCTGTGAAGTGTTTTCCTCTATCACTCTCTATTGTTTCTGGCAGCCCATATTGACAAATAAGTTCCTTAATTAACTTTTTGGCTGTTGCTTTTGCTGTTGCTTTCGGTACTGGATAGGCTTCAGGCCAACCAGAAAAGAGGTCTACGCAAACAAGGACATATTCATATATCCCAACTTTAGGAAGTTGTATATAGTCTATTTGCACTCTCTGGAATGGATATAGCGGTCGAGGCGTGTGTTTCTGTGGGACTTTTACTACTTTACCTGTATTGTGCTTTGCACATGTCATACAGGCTTGAGAGTATCTGGCTGTGGCTGTACTAAAGCCAGGAGCAACCCAATGTTTGTCTACTAGCAAACACATAGCGGTCTTGGACTGGTGGGTCAGCCCATGGGCTGCTTGGGCCATCATTGGGAAAAGGACTCGTGGGAGGCAGAGCTTATTGTTAACACTCCACAGGCCACCCTCATTCAATTTGGCTCCCTGTTTCTCCCACTTCCCCTTTTTAACCTTCTGTGCTTGAGATTGATGGGTCCTAAGGATCATCTGGGGGTAAACAGGGCCTATGGTGGACACAGGCCTGTACATTCACAAGATCCTTAACCCTAGGCTTTATCGCAGCCAGTTTTGCCACTTCATCTGCTCTAGAATTTCCCCTTGCTTCGGGGCTGTCACATTCTGTGTGTGCTTTGACCTTAATTATTCCAAGCTCTGTAGCAACAAACAGGGCTTACATTAGGTTCTGACACTTTCTGCATTCTTGATAGGTTTACATTTTGGATGTTAGGGAAGCCCGGGTTCTCCATATGGGACCTTAATCATGGGCTATTCCAAATGCATAGCGTGTGTCTGTAGTACAAGGTTTGCAGTCTTACCACTCTGCCGCTTTACATGCCTCTGTGAGTGCTTTAAACTATGCTTCTTGCCCAAGCAAAATGCGGCGGAGGAATTGGTTTCAGCTTTTATTACATCATGTTTGCGGAACTGCATATCTGTTTTGAGAACCTGCCGTCTTCCTGGTACCATGGATCGTCATTCAACAAAAACTCAAAATCTGGATAGTGATTGGGAATCTTTTCACATGGGCAAATCCTGTGGTTTTCTTGTGGCCATCAGGGCCTCACAATCATGTTCTTCTCATTTATACTATCCAATTCACTCCCCTTTGGAGTCTAGGTCATAGGGCAATAGGAGTAGTAGGGTTTCAAGGTTTACATCGAGTCAGTTGTGACATTTGGGGGCATCAACAATACACATTGGAGGCGTAGCTGACTGCCATAGAAAATATGTCGTGGTTGTACCTGAGTAGAGAATTACTATGGACATCATGTGGAGTGTATATTGTAACAGGGTTAATCCAACAAATTACTGAAGCTCTTTGTGTGTAAATAGTTTCTTGTACTGCAGTGACTACCCTTTTACATGAGGGGGCTCCTCTCGTCACTGGATCTAATCCTAGCTGAATTAATATGCTGTGGTCTCTGCTGTGTGCCAATGTGACTGTGTAAGGGACTGCCGTGGCGATGACAGCCATTCAGTGCAATACAGTGGAAAAATGGCTTGTCATTAATCAGGTGTGCCCATCGCAGGTGCAGAGGAGGAATTAACGACTTCTAAAGTTGGGGATGTTGTTAAGTGCTCTCTTCTGTCAGCTTAATGGGCTGTGTGGTCAAAACAATCACTAAAGAGGTTGCTTATACAGAGAAGCAGAAGCATTTCCATGGTCATCAAGTATGATATTAGACTAAGAAGAAATGTCCGGAGCTGTGCTTGGATTCTTGGAGGAGTCAAGTCCTGTTGTTATGATCTGTATTCGTTTCTTCTGGTCCGGTGCCTAACTCCAGCATGATAAACAATGCCCCAAAAAGGTAACTTTTTGTTTGTACAAATTGTAGTTTATCCTTCTGACGCTTTGCAGCCCTGTTTGCTAAAAAAACATAAAAGAGAGAGATGTAGCCTCTTCACACTTCTTTCTCTTTGTCATTGAACAAATCAAATAAGTCATCAATTAATTTGCAACAATATTGGTCTGTGAGTCAGGTGGAGTCCACTGTTGCAGCTATGAAGACAGAGCTGCTGTAGATTGTGTTGGGAGTTTGTGCCCTTGGGGTTAACCAGGTCCATGCATATTGCCTTCCTTTAAAAGTAATGGCCAAAACAGGTATTGGCAGTCTGGATGTAAAGGTATACTGAAAAAGGCATTGGCGAGATCTACCACTGAAAAAGTGAGTAGCCTTATTGGGTAACTTCAGCAAGTAAAGTATGTTGGTTTGGTACTACTGGGTGAGTAACTCTGTAATTGCATTGAATATCCCTTAAATTCCATCACCATCAGGTATGTGACATGTGATACCTGGGGGCCCCCCTTCTTCTTCACCGATACAATGGGGGTTTACATGGAGAGGAGGTGATATTCAGATCTCCTGCTTCTAGCAGCTCTACAATTATCTGACCAATGGCTGCTTCTTGTGTTGGGATAAGGGGGGTTACTGTGCTATGCGTTGGCTAATGTGACACCTGGTTTGATTGTACTTTTACAGGGGTCACCTTTAATCTGCCTATGTCTGTTTTTACTCTTGCCAGGAATTTGTCAGGCACTGCTGCAAGTGAAGTAAAAACTGAATATTGGCTGTTGATTGACCTGTGGGCGGGGCGTTGCACGAATCTAAATACACACGGCATTTTAGCTTACACATTGGTCCTTGTTCACCAGGGGTTAATGTTGGACTGTTCCATCAGGACTTGAAATTGTATATGGCTTGGAAAGCCTGAAGAACATCGCTCCCAAAAGGTTTCCAGGTGGCGTTTCATCTGACTAAGGTCCGAAACATGTTTGTGAGTAACCTTAGTAAGGATGGAACCCTTCCCATCTCTGTGTGTATCTCAGCTTGTATTGGTTTAGTCAGGGAGTGTCTATGGCATTTCCATCTACACCCGTGCAAGTTATAAAATCATCAGTTATCTCAAAGGAAAAAAATATCATTTATGTGCAATGAAACTGATTTAGCTACACCAGAATCTAATAGAAAGTCTAAAATTTCTACCTTCACCCAGAGTTACTTGCACCATAGGTTGCTGGTCCAACAGAAGAAGAGGGACTTTTACTTCATGCAAATTGATACACTGGCTTGCTGATTTCCTATCTGTATGTACTTCCCCCTCTTCAGGAGGAGGAGGCACCTGGGGGGGTGGGGGGGGGCGCGGGGGGCGAGGACATAGTCTCCATACATGCCCTGGCCTCCCACATTGAAAACAACATTTCCGTCTCCTCCTCTTATGTCCTCTGGCCCCCTCTCTCTCTGATTTGTAGCAAATGTTCCTTTAGGCTTCTACTATGCCAGATCCATGTTCTAATCCTTTTGCTACTTGTAATAAATCTTTTGGGGCCATTACCACGCCATTGCTGGGGTATAGCTCTGGTACCCCATCCCTTATAGATCTTTGTAGTCAATCTATGAAGGCTGTAACCTGTATCTAATATCCAGCTTTCACTCCTGGAGGAGGTTACCCCATGTCTGTCCATCTCTCTGTTGTCTAGCAAAAAATTTAATCAACTGCTTATCCCTTCTTTGGGTTACATCTGATAAATTTACTGACTGCTCTGCTGCTTTCCTGTGCCCCAATTCCTAATTAGCTGACATTATTCCTCTTTGATGACCCTGTGTGCAACACCCCCAACCTTCCCTTGACATTTTGAGGTTATATGGGGGTTCAAATACTTGTTCATGGATAGTGACTAGTAGAAGCATTGATTTTGCTCTTGCCGGGCCTCAAGATTCCATCCATGTACATTTTTTGGTGGGGCCTGGGATCGAGTAATGCCTTAGCATATTGTGTAGGAGATGTCTCTGGGGCAGGAAGGCTAGTTTAATCTTAGCTAACTGGTCCCTGGCTCCATGTTTTTACTAGGGTTCTTTGAACACAGTCAGTGGCAATTGGTTAAGGGCCTTACCCTGTAGGGGCAATTCTTGTTCCCTCCCCCCATCTACCACATCTGGAGGCATAGCATATCCAGATGTTGCTGGAAAACCTGACTGGTTACTTACTGGTACTATGGTCTCCGCCTGCCACATACTAGGATAGTAAGTGGTGTGGATAACCCTCCAAATAAGTTGTGTGCCTGGGGTTTCACATGGGCAGCATTATACCCCTGAATGTATACAGGAGCATTAGGTCCCACATAACCCCAGGTTCTTGGGTGCGAGTCACTATAGGATATAGGCAATTTTGGATTTGGTCGGGGGGCCCCAACAATTTACACAAGTCTCCTTCCATGGGGATTTGAGTGTGGCATACTTTGACAAGTACATCACGGGTGTATTATAGGTGGTGGCATTTTAATGGGAGATTTATCAATCTCTATTCTCCTCTTTTATTCTCATAATCAGTATCATTGTAATTCATACAGTATACTCTTTCGATAGTGGTTTCTCTTCATCCTGGTGTCTACTTCCTTTAGGACCACACTCTCCCATTTCTCTGCTTACTTCAGACAAATCATTATCAGACAACCATCCTCTATGATTTACTTACGGAATTCTTCCATAAAATCACATCAACACCCTTTTGTAGTTAGTCCTGTTTTCTTCCACATAGTTTCGGCTATTCTTAACTGATTGTTTTCGCTCTTTTCCTCATACCAATTTCTATTGCAGTCTTTCCTTTAAGAGATATTTTTCACTGTCTAACGAGTTACCCTTTACTCGTTCCAAATTTACAGTGTTGTCACACAATTAGTTAGCGTAATAACTCTGATGTGGTTAGATTCAAATTCTAAACCTACTCATTCAAGTTCCATAACTATTAAACAAATAGGTTAGCATCATACCTCTGATGGTTAGTTAACTATTTTCTAAACCAAGCATTCACGTCCCTAACTATTAAAAAAAATGGTGTCCAACCTAAGGGCAAAAATTCAATAAACTTGTCTGTCTGGGCTTAACCATAACGGATCTGAAATAATTTCTCTAAAACTTTTACTATTTTCTTCAATAACCACTATCATTAAGAGCAGGTCCCACTCATTGAAATTTAATCATTGTGTGACAAATACCAACAACCTATTCAACTCCTTTCATTCAAGGAGGGATTTTCACTCCCCCCCCCACTCAGGAATTTCCTTTGTTCACTCTGCAAGATCAGCTCACGTGCAGGACTCTCAGTTCATCAAGCAAAGCAAACACAAAAGCACAAATTCTATATTCATACACATTTCACTTAACGTAATCAAACTACAATCGCCGCACAAAAGACTGTTGTGTTAATCAACCCAAACCTAGAGTAAAATCTATGGATACCTCCCTTCAAGGGAGTCTCTTGATCATTTAATCCACAGTACAGCATGTTGCTACCCATACAACATTATCCTACCATGAGGATGTGGTTGGTTATTTTTTCTTTCACTTGGGGTGCTCATCATAGCAGAGAGCCTATATGTGTATCAATCATTGCATACACTCCCATTCAGACACTCTATTTTTTAATTTGTTATATTCAATTGTTCACAAATCAATCAATTTCAATCACTGTTTCATTATCCATAACAGTGGTATGTGTACATATATATATATATATTATATATATATATATATATATATTTATATATAATAGATATATATATATATTTCTATATAGTATTGAACCACGATAACATCATTTTCATTTGATATTTTGATCAAGGTTCTATAGGTCAGCTGTCTATAGTGAATCTGGGAAAAACAGCCGGACAGAGAAGCCGATACTTGAGAGAGACTGATTATATATATTGTAAGGCAAGTATAAAATATATTGCTTACCTTTTTTTGATTTGATGCCGCAATCTGTTTATTCGATTTTCATGTATTATTTCATCACGTTTTGGTCGGCATGCCCAAATCGATTTCTGAGCCCACGTGTTCGCGCAGATGTTTGTTGTAGCCACCAAAATGGCGTTTAGATGTGATGGTAGTTTTCAAATTAAAATTCAGTGGACTGGTAAAAAAAAGTTTAAAAATGTATTCAATGCAACATTGGAATTCACACAGTAACAGTCAGCAGCTGTTATAACCCATGTGTCTTCTAACCCAGACAAAGGAAGTTCCCCACCTTTATAGACCAATCCCTACCCCCTTCTACAAGACTTGAGCCAATCGTCTTTACCTAGAAAAAACTAAATCTAATTCTATACGTTGATTTAAAGTTATGGGTGTTTTCTTACTCAAACAAAGAACTCCTTCAGTTTGTCTCTGATCAATGGCTCCTTTGGTCAGCCACATGTGCTAGTAATTTATCTTGGAGCCAGGATGTCTAACTGAGGAAGAGTCCCTAATTAACATTCCTTTCTGCTGAGATCTATGCATCCTGTTCTTATGGCTGATTACAACCAATTAAAGCATATATATATATATATATATATATATACAGTATATAAAATCGTATAAAAGTCTAAAAGATACAAATATTACCATCACATCTACGTGAGAGCTGAGTTGATGGATGCCTGAATCATATCGATTCTTTTGTCAAGATATGGTGTCATAAGATGGAAGAACTCCTGTTCCACGGATACCGCATGGTCAGTTTCAGATGATTGGGAGGCCGCAGGACTATAAGGAGGAGATAGATTAGGTGGTGTGATATCATTGGTGCTGAGAAGACTTTGTGATCCCCCTGCCATTGTTGACTTAGGAGAGTCAGATTTTGACGTTTGTCTTTCTGTGACTATCCTATGGTCATGACGGACGGTGAGGATGGTGGGGCTTGGGAGAGTTTCTTTTGACGCTGTGTTAGCGGGGTATAAGAGTTATGTAGAAATGTTTCCATTACTGGGAGAGGAGAGAGAGATGGCAGTCGGCTCCTTTATTAGATATAATGCACCCTCGTGATTGATTTTTAGTGCCTCATGTGAGGGGGGAGATAGGCTGGTGTCTTAAATGTCCGGAGTTACATTCTTCTCTGGGGTTGCAGATGATAAAACGAGCAGATATGGGCGCAGTGGTTTAACTTCCCACTGGATGGCACTGTTATGTGAGAATGTTATTGGTGCGACCTGTGGAAGAGTAGTAAGTGGGGATGCAGTGGATGTCCACTAGGTGGTGCTGTGGGCCAACAAATAGCAGACAAATCTGTTTAAAATGGTGATCTATACAGCCTATTGCAGGTAGTAAGAGGAAGAGTATGTGCACCTGCGTATACACTGAAGCCTCATGTTCAACAGGGCCTCTAACTCTAGGCAGAAGAGGTATTCTTATTGTTCAGGTGGAAAGATCCTCCTTGATGGTGGCAATACAGTGAGGCTACGTTGCACAGTGTTGCACAGTGGGGGATGATTTAATATGGCAGTGTTTCCAACTATTACTGCGGTTGGAGAATGAGGAGATGATGGAGCACACGTATGCTGTGCAACAATCCCGGCTAGGTAGAGTGTTTGTAGGGCTTTAAGGTACCAATGATAGAATGGACTTTTCCCTTTTAATCCATTCTTGGTCCAGTTGTTATCTCTGTTCCAAATTCTAGTTATTTATGTCTCAGCTGAGAGAAGAGAATCACACACATACAGCTCTCTTGCGTTGTGCATAAAATTCTGTTTAATTCCAGGAAATAACAAACTTATATAGGCTTGATACGTAATGATACATTTTAAAATTGGTTAATGTGTTAGTATAGGCTGATACTGGTCAAAACCACAACAAGTTATGGATATAAATGGACATTTAACAACAGGCTGGATATTTCCAACAGGTTAAAGGCATGACAGGATATCGGCTAACGGGTTTTCTTGTTTATCAGGATGTTAGACCAACAGGTAATCTAATGGGTTTTCTTTATGGGCATTCGCTATAGCAAAGTCTGTAAAGAGGGGAGCGAGTGGAATGCACAGTGCAGCTGCGGATTCTCCCGTGATGAGAGCGGCTCCTACATGGTGGTCGGCTATGGGAGTGGGGAGGCGCGCAAGCTGGCTCCATCGCCACAGCGTGCGGCACTGAAAGCGGGGTCACAGAGAGACTCCTGGGCCCCTAGGGTGATTGAGGCGAGCTCCCCACGCAGCCGGGGAATGGACCTAGCTGTTGGACAGTCCAGAAAATTGAATCAGGCCCAGCAGGTGGTTCGTGTCCAGGTAAATTTAGTTCGTCAATCAGAGCTCGTGTAAAACGCGGCCACCATCAGTAGTCCCGCCCCTGGAAGTCCCTAAAACTTATCTTTATTGCAAAAAATATTTTTTTTTTATTTTCACAACGTTAAAAAAAATCTGCAAAACACCTATGGGGTCAATATACTCACTACACCCTTGGATATACTCCTTAAGGGGTGTAGTTTCCCAAGTGAAGTCTTTTTAGGGTTTTTTATTAAGCTTTAGCACCTTAGGGTGCTAATAAAAATGAGACTCCAAAATAACTAAAGTGGTAACGCAGCCTTACAGGGTAATGTCAGCGCCAGCTAAAAAGAACTGAGCTGAGGGTCAAGATCCCACTAAAGCGTCAAAGAGCGCACTCCTTTTACACCATCTTCAGATAATTCCACAGATGACAGAACCTGTTCTGTTAAACGCTGATATATGTAAAGCTACAAAGAGTTACTTTTTTCACTTATTTTGGTGAACTATCTTTGAAATACAGTGTGTGTATTTCTCACATACATACATCTCCATTACAGGCAGGTTCTTATTTTGAGATATTGTTCTGTGCTCCAAAGAGTTACTTTTTTCACGTATAAGGTGAAACACCTTTGAAATACATGGGTATATGTAGAATTGGTGGGCAGAAAGTAAAGCGTGGTCAGGGACCTAATGCTGGCACCACGGCCCTGCGTCAACATATGCAGCATCACCATCCAGTGGCCTGGGAGAAACGTGTCTCAGATGTGGTGGTCCATCCTGCCGCAGCAACACCAGCAGCACCTAGTGACACGCATCCCATTTCAAGCAGTTAAAGATCCACCACCTCTGCCGAAGGGAGCGGTCTGTTTTTTCCCATTATCTACCAGCCCAGATGTTCCTGCTCCTCGCCACTCATTGCACCAGCAGTCGTTCACCGAGGTGATTACCAAGAGACAGCAGTATTCGTCCAGCCATTCAACGCAGCAGAAGCTGACCGTGTTCTGTCCAAGTTGGTGGTATTGCAGTCCCTCCCTTTTCAAGTGGTGGACTCTGCACCGTTTGGAGAACTGATGGCTTTTGCCGAGGGGAGGTGGAGAGTCAGTGCAGTGGGGGCCATAATTACCCCAAGTAGAACTCGCTTGTCCACCGGAAATGTGAAGAGACTCACCTTTGTCAAGATGAATCAGGCATGGATCAGCCAGGATTTCCACACCCCAATGCCTGATTAGATAAGCCATGCCGCCTCACCCAAACTTTGACAAATGAGTCTGGATTCTTCTGGCTACCTGCCTCAGCTACTATTCTGATGCTGCCTACCTAATGCCACCCACCATCTTTACCAGGGACTGGTATTGCCACCCACCTCCCCACTCTTCACTGGGCCATTATGTAGCCTTCTGATGCTGCTTCTACATCACCACTCATGTATCCTCATGCTACAGTCACCTCCACCATGTCACACTCTGGCTTGATGCTACTGCTGCCACCACCTCCTCATTATGTCAACAAGCTGCCACTACCTCAAAATTATGTTATTGTGCCACTCTCCGGCCTAATGTTGCTGCCGCCACCTCCACACTGTGTAATTGTGCCAATCTGTGGCCTACTCATGCTACTGCCATCTCCACAATCTGTCTTCGTGCCACTCTGTAAACTACTCATGCTGCTGCCAACCAAGGCCGTTCCTAGGCTAAATTGCAATCAGGGTGAAATTTCACCCCCCTCCATGTAACATAATGCTCCACAATGAAACACAGTGCATCACCATCAACCAAATCTAAAATATACAAAAAGCTTTACCACAATATGTTACGTATAAAACTACTAAATAATACTCATACAGCTACCAAATATCACCTCTACACCACCCAGAATCCCAGGTTAATAGCACCAATATCCTACTAAGACCACATATCACCAGCACGTAGTGACCAAATACTGCGACACCGTGAACACATAGTGACCAAATAATACAAACTGACCATTAATGAATATAAACAATTAGGGCATGTCCCCCTGGCAAGGTTTTTCAGACAGTTTTTCAGGCGGTTTGCGGCCGAAAATGAGCACAATTGTGCTCTATGGAAAACCCGTGCAGCAGTCCCCCACTGCACGGGTTTTCCGCCCTGCTCATCGCGGAGAAAAGCAGGTAAACCGATATTTGTCCACTGCCGTGGGGATGCAGCCTTATACTAAAACCTATATTTCCCCCATACAGTGACCATACAGTGGTGGATACCAGCTGTACACAGGCTCTGCAGACATATAAATGATTACAGTAAAGTTATATCTAGTGACTTACAGGAGACATCTCTGAAGAGTTGTTCTCTTTCTCTTCTTCTTCATCTGTCCCACACCGCCATGACATCTTTTCCCGGCCTCGGCTCTTCACTTTAGAACATATAAAAACAAATATCTTAGACTCCTCACTTTATCAGCACTAGATGCCCCTGTAGCCAGGTAATGCCCCCCTGTAGCCAGGTAATGCCCCCCTGTAGCCAGGTGATTGCCCCCCCTGTAGCCAGGTGATGCCCCCTGTAACCAGTAGGTGCCCCCCTGTAACCAGTAGGTGCCCCCTGTAGCCTGTAGTGCCCCCCTGTAGCCAGTAGATGCCCCCCTGTAGCCAGGTGATGCCCCCTGTAGCCAGGTGATGCCCCCTGTAGCCCTGCGATGCCCCCTGTAGCCAGTAGGTTTCCCCTCTGTAGCCAGTGGTGCCCCCCTGTAGCCAGTAGTGCCCCCCTGTAGCCAGTAGATACCCCTTAAGCCAGTAGATGCCCCCCCTGTAGCCAGTAACTGCCCCCCCCTGTAGCCAGTAAATGCCCCCCCCTGTAGCCAGAAGATGCCCCCCCTGTAGCCAGTAAATGCCCCCTCCTGTAGCCAGAAGATGCCCCCCCTGTAGCCTGTAGATGCCCCCCCCTGTAGCCAGTAGATGCCCCCCTTGTAGCCAGTACATGCCCTCCTTGTAGCCAGTACATGCCCCCCTTGTAGCCAGGACATGCCCCCCGTAACCAGTACATGCCGCCCTGTAGCTAATTATAAAATAAAAAAAAATACTCACCTGACCACGGTCCGCGCGTCCAGCTCCGGAAGCTGCTGAGCAGTGTAAGTGGCATGACGTCACCACGCCGCTTACGCTGTCACGCAGCTCCCAGAGATCTCCTCGGTGGCAGAGCTGCCGACCGAGCAGATCCCAGCATTGCAGGGGGCGCAGTGAAAGCTGTGCGCCACCTGTGACGCTGATACAGGGGAGGAGTCAGGAAGGGAATGATCCATCCTGCCTCCTCCACTGTACCTGCAGCTGCTGAGATTGCATGCAGCTGGTGAGTGGCTCTGCGTGGCTGTTATAAAACGGCCGCGCATAGCCAGGGGCTATCCTCCGGGCGGGCGGGCGAGCCGGGCGGCCTCCCCCTCGGTTGAGCAGTGCGTCGGCGCCCCGGGCGATTGCCCGCCTCTAGGAACAGCCCTGTTGCCAACTGACCACTCTCTCACTCGACCACCCTGTGGTTTCCTAATGCAGTTTCCACCCTTCACTACTCTATTACGCTGCCACTATGTTTGATTTTCCCCTTCTTTTAATCTGTCAGAAGGAATGAAAAGGACAAACACAACTGATTGTGTCTTTGGAGAAGCCGTAAGGCCATTATGGCATGGTCCTTTGTTTGCATTAGGATTGTCTGGTGATTAGGTAGCCAAAAGCAGGAGTGGATACAAAACACACAGAAGACGTGAAAATATTCCCCAAAAAATTCTCTTTTTTGGATTAACACCTGTTTGGCTTTAGCAATACTGATGGCTTATTGACTGATTGAAAGCCAACACTGATAGATCAAATGAAGGGCAAAATGATCAGTGACATCAAAATTACTGCCGACGCCCTCTCCACTTTTTTGGGGGTGTTCTACATGTATCAGTGTTTAACAGAATCACCACAATAAGTGAAAAAATTAACTCTTTGCCACAGATAGCAATATCCCAAAATTAAAAATGCTGGTTCAGGAACAGGTGTGTATATGACACACAATGTGTATTTGAAAGTTATTTCACCCCAGTAACTCGAAAATCGTAAGTATTTTGCACAGAGTGCAATCTAGTGCCGCTACAGAGAGATGCTTGTGCATACGAGACACAGTAACAAGTGGCAGAATTTAACATGACTGCCCTATTTACAGGGTTGTGACATCACAGAAGCTGGGTGGCTGCTGATTGGCTGCCTGTCTGCACATGTCATTGAGGACGTTCCTTTCTTCCTCTCATACATATCACGCCATGTACTCAACGGCCACTTTAGATTTGTTACCACGAATCACCATGAATTTCGGCTTCGTTCAGAATTGAATTTTTCCTGAAATTGTAAACAAATTCCACTTTGTTAGAATCGATTCACTCATTTCTAATAATGAGCTCTGTGGGCCCCATTACTTAGGTAGATTTATAGGTCATTCAACAAGTAGGTATCTAGGTCGCCCATTAGGTAGGCATATAGGCCTTCCCCAATAGATAGGAATTTAGGATCCTAGTAGGTAGTTATATAGGCTGCCTGTAGGCAGGCCGGAAGGTAGATATATTCTGCCTTTATAGTTAGGTAAATGGGCCCTCTTTAGGTAGCTAGATATGTCAGCACCCTGTATGTAAGTCCAAATATAGCCCCAGTCAGTAGGTAGGTACATAAGCCTTCTGAAGGTAGATGTAGGTCGCCTCATAAATAGTTATAACGTCCCTGTAGGTATATTGCTGTGTATGGTGTGTATATATATAATATATATTTATATATATATATATATTTGTGGAGGTTTAGCGTCAGGTAGGCAACAGGGCTTCCACAGACAGAGACTGTGAAAACGAGATAAAGTTCATGTTCCAGGCGCTGCCTGGGTTTATTCAGCAGAACTTAACAAAACAAAACAAAAACAAGCCCTTAACTTCAGCCTAAAACAAAAATAAACGCCTGCCTCGGTGAGCGCTAGCTACACATAGCATTTACCCTTACTAAACTGAAAAGCAGACAGCGTTTGTTAACTCACAGCAAGGTTTTTCCTCAGAGTGACACCAGCACTCTACACAGGCCTGTAGATCCAGGCTTTATAGGCCTGAGCCCCGCCTCACCTGGGGCGTGGGAGTGGCCACCCACCCGGCTCTTTGACCACTCCAGAAAGGCCGACCCGGACTAAGCGGACTGGAACTGCTACGCTAAAAAATGTGTCCGCAACATAGTGTTACTGACACCTATGCTGTCGGCCTTCGTTCACCGAGCCCAGGCCTCTCGGTGACACGCATCTGCCCAGATACCGCCTAAGGCAGCATAAGAGAGGACTCTTGGGGAAATTATATCTGCCGTCAACTTTTTTCCCCTGTCATGTCTCACATACCCTCCCCCTCTGTTCGAACCTGTGGGGTCGGACAAACTTGGCCACCGTACAATGCGTTCTGGACAGAGCATCCGCATTTCCTTGAAGTTTACCCGCTCTGTGTTCTACTGTAAACTTAAAATTTTGCAGAGTAAGGAACCACCTCGTGACCGTCGCGTTTCTCTCCTTTGCCTGGGACATCCACGTTAGCGGAGAATGATCAGTAATTAACTTGAAGCGGCGACCCAGAAATAATACCTAGGGCTCAAGGGCCCCCACTTGATGGCTAAACACTCCCGCTTCACTATACTAAATTTTTCTCTGCTGGTGTGAGTTTCCCTGCTCAGTTTATTAAACGGGATGCTCCTTTTCCCCTACTTTTGGGAAAAGAATGCTCCCAGTCCAACGTCAGACGCATCCGTCTGTACAATGAAGTCCCTCTTAAAATTTGGTGTAATCAACACCGGACATCTGCAGAGGGCCTGTATCAACTCTTGGAACGCTTTTTCTGCCTCTGGGTTCCATTTGACCATAACAGACTTGCTATGCCTAGTCAAATCTGTTAGTGGCGATGCTATGCTGGCAAAATTTTGAATAAAGCGCCGTTTAATTTACCCCAAAAAAACTAAAAAAGCTCTCACCTGCCTTTTTTTTTGTGAGTTGCGGCCAGTCTTGTATTGCCTCAATTTTATTCACTTGAGGTTTTATGACACCCCTGCCTATGATGTACCCCAAGTACCGGGCTTCCTCAAGCCCTAGGGCGCCTTTTTTTGGGTTTGCGGCGAGTCCCGCTTCTCTAAGTGAACCCAGTACTGCCTGTACCTTTGGTTTGATGGCTATCCCAATCTTCGTGAAGATAATGATATAAATCCAAGTATGCCGAAGCATATGAGATGGGGTTTTAGGATGACATCCATTAGTCTTTGAAAGGTTGCGGGGAGCCCCATGCAACCCGAAAGGTAAGCAGACGTACTGGAACAGTCTGCCTGGTGTAGAAAAAGCGGTCTTCTCTTTGGCCCTTTCTGTGAGGGGAACCTGCCAGTAACCTTTAGTTAGATCTAGGGTGGAGAAGTACCGGGCATGGCCAAGTCTCTCAATTAGTTCATCCACCCTTGGCATGGGGTACGCGTCAAACTTTAAATACCTTATTTAGTTTCGGAAGTCATTACAGAATCGTAATGACCCAAATCCGGTTTTGGTATCAGCACGATAGGGCTTGACCATTCACTGTGGGACTCCTCAATTTCCCGAGGTCTAACATTTTCCTGACCCCCTCAGTTTATGGCTCCGTCTACGCGTTTTAGGGACCCGGTAGGGTTTTTAAAGGGGACCTTTTACCCCTGGTTCTGTTACGATATCATGCCTTATGACATCTGACGCCCTGGTAGCTCTAAAAATACCTCCTTATTTCTTGTATGAACTCCCTGGTTTCTTGTTTTTGAGACTTCGACGGGAGTCTGACACATACACACTCTGGAGGGGCACTACAAGGGGCGCTCACAGCAGTAGGGTCTCTCTGTCTTTCCACGGTTTAATCAGTTGAACGTGGTTTACAATTGTTCTGGCTTCCGCTTCCCGGGGGTGGTATTACCTTATAATTAACGTTCTCCACCTTTTCATCACTTCATAGGGCCCTTGCCATTTTGCTAGAAACCTGCTCTCTACAGTAGGGACCAATATTAACGCCCGATCACCTAGGTTAAAGCTCCGTACCTTGGCCGACTTATTGTATATACGGCGTTGAGCCTCCTGTGCTGCTGTAGGTGTTCCGATGGACTATTTGGCATGATTGCCCGCGATCCGATCTTGCATTTGGGAGATTGTGTTCGATCAACTCCGGTAGGGGGTGGACTCTGCTCCCAGGTCTCCTTTGCGATGTCCAGGAGACCACGTGGACGTCTACCATAAACCAGCTCAAAGGGAGAGAAACCAGTTGACGATTGTGGACCTTCCCGGACTGAGAACATTAAATAGGGCAAAAGACAGTCCCAATCTTTCCCGTCCTTACTAACCACCCTCTTTAATTTTACTTTTTAACGTCTTGTTGAATCTTTTCCACCAAGACGTCTGTTTGGGGGTGGTACACCGATGTACGCAAGTGCTTAATGTTCAGCAGTTTGCATAACTCCCGAGTGACCTTGGACATAAAGGGGGTCCCTTGATGTGTAAGGATCTCCTTTGGTATGCCGGTACGGGAGAACATATAAACAGCCTTTCGCAATGACCTTGGAGGAATATTCCGTTAAAGGAACAGCCTCAGGGTAACGGGTGGCATAGTCTACGGGCCACCATTTTATATTGATGGCCCCGGGCAGACTTCACTAGTGGGCCTACTAGATCCATTGCGATCCTCTCAAATGGTACTTCGATTATAGGTAGTGGCACCAAGGGACTCCTGTAATGGGGCATAGGGGCTGTAAGTTGACACTCTGGGCAGGACTCGCAGTACCGTTTTACATCCCCATGGACTCCTGGCCAGAAAAAAACCGTTGGAGAAAACGCTTGTTGTCTTTTTGCTGCACAGGTGACCTCCGAGCACATGCTTATGCGCGAGATCCAAGACCATCCTCCTGTATGGCTGAGGCACCACCATCTGTTCTACAAACTCCCCCCTGACTCTGTCAACCTGATACAGCAGCTCTCGATTGACTGCCAGGTGGGGGAACACCTTGTCAGCCCCTGGGGTACTGAGGTTCCCCATTCACAACCTTCACATTTTTTCCCCGGCCTTCACAAGGTGGGGTCCCGGAGCTGAGCAGTCCCGAAATTATCAGGTGAAACTCCAGGTCAGGCATACCTGCCTCCTCTGCCCGTTCCCCCGTTCTCACCTGCAAGTACCGCTAGGGAAAGTTATCAACACTTCCTGTGGTCACGCCTACTGCCTGAACTGTATCCTCGGGGTCAAACGGTTCAGGGTTAACAGGACAAGGATCAACAATATTATCGACACTTGCAGTACTTGACATATTTTTACGCCACAAGTCCCAAAATAGGGGGAAGTCTCTCCCCAAAATCACGGTGTGCATAAGGGTCCTCACCACGCCCACCTCATGGGAGGCAACACCACCCGAAGTCTCCAGTTTAACTAGGGCGGTAGGGTACTCTTTGGTGTCTCCATGTATGCACAGGACCCCTATAACCTGTCCCGTGAATGAGTTAGGGTCAACCAGGCTGGGCGTGCAAATAGTGTGACCAAACTCCCCGAGTCCAGTAGAGCAGGTTACCGGATAGTCGTTCACCTTGATGTGACACAGCTGCTGATCCGTTTCTGGCACAGTCTCTGCGGAGCATACGGGCCGTGCAAACAACGACCTCCGCCTAGCTGAGTCACATTCCATATCCTCTATATTGAGGGGACAGTTTGCGGCCATATGGCCAGGTCCATGACACCGCCAACATATGACCCGGGCCTGGTCCGGACTGTCCATTTGGGATTCTTCCTCTCTACCAGAACCAACTCTGGACCACCTCCCTATGGGAAACTCTTTACCCCCCTTTGATAAGAACAGTTCTTACCAGTCATTCCGGCCCGAATTGCTGTTACCGGGGTTGGGCGCGTCCATGAGGTACGGCTTGCAGTAAGTCCCCGGTGGCCTTGTATCTTCGACGAGGTTAACGAGGGTGCTCAGCATCTTTGGGTAGTCCCCTTGTCCTACCCCGCGCTGGATCTCGGGGGGGCAACGAGTGGATAAACTTATCAAGGACCACCTTCTGACCCTCTGGCAGGCGTAGATTCCCGGTTGTAGCCACTTTTTCACCAGATGGACCAGGTCATTTCATTTGGGAGCGAGCGGGGTAGGTGCTCAAGAAACGTCCAGTTATGCACCCGGCGGGACCGCACATGGACATTCACTCCTAAAGCGAGCCAACATCTCACCCTTCAACTTCGCATAGTCCCGGGCATCCTGCTCGCTGAGGTTAAATATGCTTTTGGGATTCCCCAGTCAGAAAAGGCGCCATACCTCCACCCCGTGTGCCAAATGGTAGGTGCTCTCGCTCTGCCACCCTTTCAAGACGCGAGGTATGCCTCGACATGTCCGTGAGCGTCATCTTCTGTAGAGACGTCTGTACGGCACCCGGGTGGTGGAAAGCGAACTTGGCGTCCTCTGCACACTTTGCGCCACGGCTTGTACCTGCTCCTGCAGCTGGCGGTTGATGTGCTGCTGTTCTTGCAAGGCGAGCGATTGGCCCTATTAGCAGTGCGTTTGGTTTCCGCCTGGGCCCGCATAGCTCTTCATGCACTTTCTGCTGATTGGCTGTCATCAGCTGGAGACTGCTGTTGGCCTGGATGAGTTTTTTTTACCAGTTCGTCCATCTTGCTGGTCTTTGGGGGCTTTTGTAGTGGGAGCTTTTATCCAGGACATAGGACTTCAGCCTTATTTAGCCAGTTTCCACGAGTCGTTGCCCTTAGCAACAGTTGCAGCAAAACACGTGTATGTCTCTTTAAAGTCTGATTGCCCGCATCTGAAGCACCATATGTGGAGGTTTAGCGTCAGGTAGGCAAAAAAGGGCTTCCCAGACAGAGACAGTGACACGAGATAAAGTTCAAGCTCCAGGCGCTGCCTGGGTTTATTCAGCAGAACTTAACAAAACAAAACAAAAACAAGCCTTAACTTCAGGCTTAAACAGAAATAAACGCCCCGCTCCCGGGTGAGCGCTAGCTACAACATAGCATTTACCCTTACTAAACTGAAAGCAGACAGCGTTTTGTTAACTCACAGCAAGGTTTTTCCTCAGAGTGACACCAGCACTCTACACAGGCCTGTAGGTCCAGGCTTTATAGGCCTGAGCCCCGCCTCACCTGGGGCGTGGGAGTGGCCACCCACCCGGCTCTTTGACCACTCCAGAAAGGCCGACCCGGACTAAGCGGACTGGAACCGCTACACTAAAAAATTGTGTCAGCAACATAGTGTTACTGACACCTATGCTGCGGCTTTCCTTCACCGAGCCCAGGCCTCTCTGTGACACGCATCTGCCCAGATACCGCCTAAGAGGACTCTTGGGGAAATATATCTGCCGTCAACTATTCCCCCTGTCACTGTCTCACAATATATATACATATGCCACCCTGTAGTAGCTATAGATAGATGCTGTAGTAATTATAGATATAATTCCCCTGTAATAATTATAGCTATATATGCCCCCTGTAGTAATTATAGCTAGATATATGCCCCCTGTAGTAATTAAAGAGATATGCCCCCCATAATAATTATAGAGATATGCCCCTTGTAGTAGTTATAGATCGAGATATGCCCCCTGTCGTAATTATAGAGCGATATGCCTCCTGTCGTAATTATAGATCGATATGCCCCCTGTAGTAATTATAGAGATATGCCCCTTGTAGTAATTATAGATCGATATATGCCCCCCGGTAGTAATTATAGATATATATGTATGCCCCTTGTAGTAATTATAGATATATATATATGCCCCCTGTAGTAATTATAGATATATATGCCCCCTGTAGTAATTATAGAGATATGTCCCCTGTAGTAATAATAGATAGAGATATTCCCTCGTAGTAATTATAGAGATATGCCCCCCCCTTTAGTAATTATACATAGTTATGCCCCCCCTTGTAATAATTATGAAGGATATTTTGCCCTCTGTAGTAATTATAGCTAGAGATAGGCCCCATTATAGATAGAGATATAGGCCCCCTGTAGTAATTATAGATATAGATATAGCGCCGCGGTAGTTATTATAGATAGATATGACCCCCCTGTATTAATTATAGATAAAGATATGCCCCCCGCAGTAATTATAGATGGAAATATATGCCCCCTGTAGTAATTATAGAGACATGCCTCCCCCCGGTAGTAATTATAGATATATGCGGCCCCTACATAGTAGTTATAGATAGATATATGCCCCCTGTAGTAGTTATAGATAGAGATATAGTCCCCCTGTAGTAATTAGAGATATAGTCCCCCTGTAGTAATTATAGAGATATAGCCCCTCTGTCTTAATTATATAGATATAGCCCCTCTGTAGTAATTATAGAGATATAGCCCCTCTTTAGTATTTATAGAGATATAGCCTCCCCTGAAGTATTTATAGATAGAGATAGGCCCCCTTTAGTAATTATAGGTAGAGATATATGACCCCAGTCGTAATTATAGAGATATAGGACCCCTTTAATAATTATAGAGATATACGCCCCTTGTAATATTTATAGAGATATAGGCCCCCTGTAATATTTATAGAGATATAGGCCCCCTGTAATATTTATAGAGATATAAGCCCCTGTAATAATTATAGAGAATACCCCCCACCTTTTTATTTTAAATTTTAAAAAGATTGGCCACCCTTTTTGAAATTTTTTATAAAGAACTAGCCCCCTGTAGAAATTTATAGAGATCTAACCCCCCCCCCTTTTAAAGTAATTATGAGTTCTAGCCCCCCCCCCCGTAATAATTATAGAGATCTAGCCTCGCTGTAGTAATTATAGATAGAGTTATATGCCCCCCTGTAGTAGTAATTGATAGATATGACTCCCCTGTAGTAATTATAGATAGATGGGCCTCCCTGCAGTAATTATAGTTTAGATGGGCCCCCCAACTGCAAAAATTTATAGAGAATACCCCCCCTGTAGTAATTCCCGATAGAGAAAAATAGCCCCCCTGCAAAAATTAAAAGGTAGGAGTAGGTCACCCTCAGTTATTATGGGTTAGAGGATAGGCCCCCCTCCCTTTTAATTATAGGTAGAGAGAAAAGGCCCCCCCCCAGAAATTTAGGGGAGACAAAAGGGGCCCCCCTGAAGTAAAAGCCAGGCTAATTAAAAAAAGAAAAAAAAAAGGAAAGTTATTTCCCCCTTTTCCACGACACCGGGGAAAAGCTGCTGCCCTCCAGGATTTTCCCGCCCGCCGAGACCCAGGGGCGCAGGGGGTGAGACGATTTCTGCTTTGCTAATTTTGTAGATGGGTACACAATAAAACACCATATTTTCCCAACGTTTGGGAAAGGGGACAGAAAAAACCCAACCCCTGCTTTTTTCCCCGGGCCACAGCGCTCAGCATTTAGGGGGAAAACTGTAACGAAAAAAAAATTTTAAAACCCAATAAAATCATGTTTATTTCTTTTTTTTTCCTTTGCCCCCTACTTTTGCCCTTGGAAAAATAAAATAAAAAAAATAAACATGATTTTTTTGGTTTTTAAATTTTTTTTTTCGTTCCCCCCCCATTTTATAAATTCGTTTTTTTAAAACATCGGGACCACTTCTTAGTTTTAATAATTTGATTTCGGCCCTTGGGTTACATTTTTTTTCCAGATTGCTTTTGGGAAAACCCATGGAGCTCGCCCCGCCCCTCTCATTGGCCCCAAATTAAGGGCCCCCTTTCCCTTTTAACCCTTGCAAATCACAGAGCGCCTCAGAATTTTTTTTTTCCCAATAGAAAATTTTATGAGAAAGTAGCTTGCGTCTAAATTGGCAAAAGCTGCCCGGCTCCCGCCGCTTTAAACCCCAATCAGCTCGTTTCGTTTTTTTTACTGAATTTTGAACTGTCCCCCCTTTTTAAATATGATTGGTAAATTTTTCTCCTTGGGGGATAAAGGGGGCCCTTGTCACCCCTATTCTGATTGGTCAATTTCTCCTCCAAAAGGTTATAATGGGAAGGGGTGGGGCTCCCTATTTGATTGGCTGGTTTTTTCCGACCAATCAGAAAGTTTTAAAACAATTTGAATTACTGTTTTTCCCCGGAAATTTCCCTCTCTATTGCAATTCCCTATGTGCGCCGGTCTCGGCGACAAATGTTTTTCGGGTTTTTAAAATGCTTTATTTGTAAAGGGTTCGGGGTCTTTCTTTATAATGTTTTTACATTTAGTAAAAAAAAATTTTTTTTTTATTAATCCCAGGGGGCCCCCTGGGGGCCTGACGCCGAGATTTCAGGCGCCCTTCTTTCCATAAAACTATAATGGGAGAAAGTAGCTTTTGCGCTCTGAAAAATTGGTTAGCTACCAAAGCCCCCATAGCTCAAAACCAATCGGGTTTTTTTCTGTCTTTTTTACTGTATTTTGAAAATGTTCCCCCCCCCGAAATTTTTATTGGTTTCCCAAAATCCCATAGGATATAAGGGTCTTTGGCCGCTCCTATTCTGTTTTTTCAATAGTTTCCCATAGGTTTTAATGGGTTTTCTGGGCGCTCCATTCTGAAATTGGTCTGAGCTTGCCAAGTCCCCCTAGCTTAACCAATCAGCCGTTTTCGGCATTTTTACTGTATTTTTAACTGTCCCCCCCGTGGGATTCTGTTGGGGCAATCCTTTTTCCCTAGGTTTTTTAAAGGTTCACTGGGCGCTCCTATTCTGATTTTCTGAGCTAGCCCCAAATCCCCCCTTGCCTTTACCCAAACAGCTCTTTTTTAAACATTTTTACCTTTTTTTGAACTGTCCCGCCGTGGATTTATTTGGGCAATCCCCTTTCCCCCTAGGTTTTTAATGGTTCACCCGTCGGTCCTATTCTTTATTTGGGTGAGCTAGCCAAGTCCCGCTACTCAGCCATCGCTCTTTTCAGCATTTTTTTTGTATTTTGAACTGGGCCCCCTGGATTTGATTGGGCAATCCTTCCCCAAAAGGTTTTAATTTGGTTTTCCCTTTCGTCCTATTCTGATTGGCCCGGGTTTTTGCCACCAAAGAGAATAGGTTTTAAAAATTTGAATTCCCGTATTTCCCGGCAATTTACCCAAAATCATAATTTTTGAATTTTGCCATTCCAAAAAGTTTTGGAAAGTTTTTTTTTTTTTTAAATTTTTTTATTTTTGAGGTTGAGTTTTTTTTCTGACACTGTTTTCCCCCCTTTTTTAAAGGCGATTTTTTTTGGGTCAACTCCCGCTTTTACGGTCGGAGGGCCGAATTTTTTGTTGCGATTTCTATTTTGCTTCCTCGCATGTTTCCGAACCCGCTTTACTTCCTCGGGCCGGAGCATTTAGACAAAAAAAAAAACCTGGTCTGATGTCCCGGGGGCTGCCCGGGGGGGTTTTTCTCTCCTCGCTTTTCCGACTCCCCCAATCCCAAAAAGCCTCCCAATTTTTGACGCGCCGCCCTCCCCCCCCGGAACCCTTCCCGGGGCCCCCAACCCGCGCCATTGCCCGGCCCCCTTTATTGCGGGGGGCACTGAAAGTGGCCGGGAAAGCTGGCCTAAACCGCATCCCCGCGTCCCACGGGGGGATTTTGGGCCGGGAGGCGCAAAATATAAAACCCCAAAAACGGGGGAAAAGCCCCTTAATTTCATTTCGCCCCCATGTGGGGCAAAACTGATAACTCTGGGTTTTGGGCCCCTAAAAACGGCCCTGCAAAAAGTTTTGATGCGACCAACCCCCGACCCAAAGTCAGCGGGCGGTCAGCAGCATTTGGAGTCGGGGCCGCAGGGGGGGCTATATACTCCTATGGTGAGTACAACAATCTGAAATTTTCCCAGGGGACGGGTTTATTTTTCAGTGCCCAAAAAAATCCTCCATAATATGGAGGCCCAAAATCTTACTCTTTTAAAACCCACACCAAAATTCAAAAACCCACAGCGATTCAATGCTGAAAAAACAAATTTGGAAAAAATCTCCTAAGGGTGAGTTTCCCCGGTAGGCCCTTTTTGTTATTTTTTTTTCTGGGCTACAACTTTTTTTGCCAAAACGACCAATCAGAGCTCAGCTTTAAATTTTAATTTTGTTTCTTGGGGAAAATTTAAAAGCCCGGTCCCCTGATTGGTTTTCTATGGACTTTTGGGGGTTGCTATGGGCAACCCAAAAAAAGGGGGGTTTTTTTGGGAAAACATTTTCTTTAAAAAGGGGCCCCGTGTTTTTGGGTTTTTTTTTTTATTATTTTGCGCACTGTTGTAAGGGGGCCCAAAAAAAGTAAAGAAATACAGAGACACCTTTTGGGGTTTTTTTATCCAAATTTTTGGTCTTTGGTTAAAATCAGTGGTGCAAAATACATTTAAAAAACACCTTATGAACTCACTGTGAGCCTACGGATGAATTCAAGCAACCATTTTGCGGTGCGTATAGCGGTGCGTACTGTGTTTGCCATTTATGCAGGGTGTTTTAGAAGCATGCGCTGGCCAGTGCGTACTTCTAACACGCTGTGTGTCGGCTCCCATAGACTTTCACTTACACGCCGGGAGAAAGTGACATGTCACTTTCTCCCGGCGACCAATACGCATTGGGAAAAACTACAGGTAATCATAGATTTATTTCTACCCAGGACTGTATCCAGAACAAGGGGGCATCCTCTATGTCTCGAGGAAAGAAAGTTTCTACATAAACATAGAAAGGACTGTAAGAGCAGTAAGACTGTGGAACTCTTTGCCAGAGGAAATTGTCATTGTGAATTAAGTAACAGAGTTCAAAAAGGGTCTGGATGCATTTCTAGATGTAATAATATAACAAGTTATGGTGACCAGGATTCTGGAGATGGGTCTGGATACATTTCTAGATGTAATAATATAACAAGTTATAGTGATCATGATTCTGGAGAAGGGTCTGTATACATTTCTAGATGTAATAATATAAAAAGTTCTAGTGACCAGGATTCTGAAGAAGAGTCTGGATACATTTCTAGATGTAATAATATAACAAGATATAGTGACCAGGATTCTAGTGACCAAGATAATTTAACAAGTTGTCTCGAGCAACTTGGACCACCGCAAGCAATGGTGTAAGCCACGCCAGGGAGCGGAATCTAAGTAGGTCCCGGTTTTCACCAGAGCCCGCCGCATGGCGGGATGGACTGCGCGGCGGAATCTACCAGGTCGCTTCCACTGACGTGACTTGCTTGCGGAGGCAGCCGAGGAGTAGTGTGGTACAAAATCGTAAGGCAGGCTCATAGTCGGGGACAGGCAGGAAGGTCAGGACAAGCGGCAAGGTTCGTGGTCGAGGACTAGCAGGAAGCCGGGGGCAGGCGGCAAGAAACGTGGTCGCGAGACGGAGTAAAATGGTATGGTACACGGTAATCAGAACAAGACTTCAGGACTGCTTTCTCAGTAGGCTAAATGGCACTAAAGATCCGGCAGGGTAACCAAGAAGAGGCAGGCTTTAATAGGGGCAGCGACCGGCAATAGCAAATTACCGATGCGCCGGCCCTTTAAATTTAACACTGCTGGCGTGTGCACGCCCTAGGGAACGGGTCCGTGCGTGCCGCGGGACAGAGACTGCAGCAGGAGTGTGGCCAGATAAGTGTACAGGGGGACAGGCAGGGTAATGAGCGTGCCCGCGACCCGACATACGGGTCGTAGCGCCACTCCGCAGCGGGGCACGGATGTGCCTGCGACCCAAGATGAGGGGCATCCGTGACACAAGTTATAGTGACCAGGATTCTGGAGAAGGGTCTGGATACATTTCTAGATGTAATAATATAACAAGTTATAGTGACCAGGATTCTGGAGAAGGGTCGTTGATTCAGGGATTATTCTGATTGCCAGATTGCAGTCGGGAAGAAATTTTTTCCCTAAATTGAGGACAATTGGCTCCTACCTCTTGGGGTTTTTTGCCTTCCTCTGGATCAACACTTTAGCACAATAGGCTGAACTGGATGGAAGTCTGTCTTTTCGCCCTTACACTCTATACAACAGATGGGTGAGAGGGGCAAAGTTTTAGATCTCAGATGATACCTAACTGTTGTCACTTATCCATGACTTGATACCAAATATTAATCACTATAATACCCCTTTACAAATGTGTTGATACATTATATAAAATGTTTACTGTGAAAAGCCTATGCATTACTAATCTTTTTTTCAGACAGGACTTGCTATTTAAGCAATACTGTCCAAATCACTACAAATACAATTAGCATTTATTGAATATTCGTTATTTCTAGTAATATATTTTACTACTATGTTTGTTTTGGAATGAAGTCTCATGTTTTACAATATGATTTAAAGTCCAGAACCTGCCACTCGAGGGAGCCATGATTACGAGTACGAAATCTTGCAGTGATCCCACAGTAAAGCAGTCATGCATTGATTGAATAGGCTGTGGTACTGTATGTCATTAGCATTGATTTCAACCAAGCTCCTTCTTAGAAATCAGCATGGACCTGTACTGTACAGGCCATCATGTCTACTGTGTCTCCAATAAATCGACAGCAATGATCTATGCTGTGACACTCAAGATCTTTACTAGTAAATTCTTCAGTACCTAATGTTTAATTTGCTTTTGTACCAAATTATTGCTTTTATAGCAAGACTATCATTTGTGTTCATCTAAATATTATTATTAGTAGTAAAATGTAATATGTTACAATACCCTGTTGTATGTTACGTGCTTGTATAACTGTCCAGCTATATCATATGCTGGTGTAGCAGAACTGATTTGCATTTAACGCTATGGGGTTGCACTAAGTTAAGAGCCTCATGTAGTGCATCTTTAAACCTTACATATCCATATCCCCTAGCCATAAAGTGTTGGGCATCTTGTCAAAGCAATGTAACCAAATATTAAGAAGGTACACTACTCAACATTGAAATTGTACCACCAAGAAGAAAAAGACTTGGAATTATAGAAATCACAGCGCTGTAGACAGGTTGATGGTATGCAAATGATAAAACAATGGCAACAATAATAATATTGTCTGCTGACAGCTTCCTTTGAAATTGCCGAACAATGTTGTCCGAACAGAGACGTTCCAGGCCCTGGTGGCATATTGAGGCTATGCAGGCTGCTCATAGTGTTGTCATGGCATTGTCCTGTTGAAAAACAACTCCAGGGACACTTTGGATAAATGGCTATACTATTGATTACATGTCCAAATCAATGTAACACCAAGCTGTTAGTGTCCCTGAAATTAAGACTACAAGAGTCCAGCTATTGTATATTTTGCCATTGCTACACCATAATCCCAGGCATAGGACCAGTTTGATATTCTCTTGTTAAAGCCTTTCCATAGCATGACCCAAGTGGTCTTTGGACCAATCTCTGGCTACCAATGGGTCAGAGACAAATGGGTCAGAGACAAAAGCTCTATTCCAGCCTCCCTTACCACCTAGCTGTGCTTCATTCTAGTGATATAATGCCCAGCACTTGGGGGGGATGGATTGGTGCTTGCGGAAAAGAGTATTGCAACTCTAGATATAGGTAATGTAAAATATTCCACAGCACACATAGGTGTATATGTGTATATGCTTTTAATAGTAAATCATTTATATTGATTTCATAAAGATTACATAAAGAGGTTACATAAATTTCCATGCACAAATATAACAAGGATATGTGGCCTGGAGAGATGTGATCGCTGACAAGACGTTTCGGTCGACACCGATCGTTGACTTTCCCTTTTGTTCTCCATCCAGTCCAGACCGCCATGACTTGTCTGGGCCACCACTCATCTCTGCAGATTTAGACAAATATCTTAGAATCCTCACTTTTCCATCACCTCACTCCCTGCCCCCCACCTCTGTACAAACTTCCCATGGATGGGAGAGCAGGTACAGGCCATAGCTTAGAGGCCTAGTCTCCTGGAGGGGAGGAACAGAGGATTCACCCCTTGGAAATTGTATTACAGCTATATCCTGTACTCCTCAGAATAATGTTACCAGGAAGACCCCCATTAGATGGTTGGTAGGCCCTTAAGACCTCAATTAGGCAGGTAGGCTACAGGTAGGTAGTTAGATTGACCCTAGGTAGGCAGTAGCTAGGCCCCAGTTAGGTAGGCAGCTCTAGGGTAGATCGGTAGGCTGTAGGTAGGCCCCAGGAAGCTAAGTAGACAGGCCACAGGTAGGTTGTAGGTGGGCCCCAAGTAGGTAGGCTACAGTTAGGTAGGTATTTTGGCCCTAGGCAGACAGCCCTCAGGTAGCTAAGTCGGCTGTTGCTACGCCCCTGGTAGCCAAGTCGGCTGTTGCTACGCCCCTGGTAGCCAAGTCAGCAGTAAGTGGACCACAGGTAACTAAGTAGATAAGCTATAGGTGGGGCCCACATAGGTAGATGGACTATAGGTGGGGCCCACATAGGTTGGTAAATAGTGTATAGGGGGCTCGCAATAGGCAGACAGGCTTTAGGAAGGCTATAAGGGCCATATAGGTAGGCAGACAGGATTTAGGTAGGCTATAGGGGCCATATAGGTAGGCAGGCAGGGTTTAGGTAGCTATAGGGGCCATATAGGTAGGCAGCCAGGGGTTAGGTAGGCTATAGGGGCCATATAGGTAGGCTATAGGGGGTCATATACGTAGCCAGTCAGGGTCAGGTAGGCTATAGGGCGTCATATAGGTAGCCAGGCAGAGTCAGGTAGGCTATAGAGGGGTCATATAGGTAGCCAGGCAGGGTCAGGTAGGCTACAGGGGGTCAATTAGGCAGCACTGCTTTAAAAGTTAAAAAAAAAAAAA